>BQXS01011450.1:0-11505 GCA_024181965.1 Aduncisulcus paluster
AACAGCAGCAACAATCTCTCATTTTATGCCATCTTTCAGAAGGAGCATTTCCAAATAAATCGAGACATTTCGCATTAAATCCATTCAAAAACTCTCCGCTGCGTTTGTGGTCACTCACATTCATGGAAAAACCTTTACATTTTTGAGGAGGAGGTGATTTCTTGGGTGATATTGAAGGTAGATATTTCTTATGCAACTTCTTCCTTTGTCCCTTTTTGGAGATATGATTTGTTTTTGAGAAGAGAGAGGAAGAAGAGGTGTTGGGGACAATTCTAATAATAGATTGGGGCTTCACGGGAGATTCTTGAGAAGATCCAAGGGAATGTAACCCAAGAGAAGCTCTCTCAAGTTGTTTCTCACATAAATGATCAACGGACTCACGCAGACGCCTTCGATATGATTCTGTAAGAATTGGAGTCGGCGTCGGAGCCGATGCACCCAAAACTGGGATTTTATCGGGATATCTTGCTTTCGAACTTCGGGACAATCGATATTCTTTCCGTTTAGCCGGATTTCTATCATTATGAATCTGAAGTTTGGTGGAATAAGACATATGATGTCTCATTGGTGGAGTTGCAGGGAGGAATCCAATGGGAACTTGCATATAGCATAATAATCGACATAAAGGTATCCTAGTAGCCTTCGGTTGCACAATAGCTTGCGATTTATGCGGTAAAAGTGTCTGATTCTCAGGAATTGGGAGGGTATGCCCCATTATTTGTCCCATTTTGAAAATGGGACAAATAATGAATTACCACCGATGATATTATTTAGTGGTTAACATGTAACTTACATGAAATATTCATGTTACAATTCCTGAGAAAGATCGACTTCAACCACAGGAACATCGACAATCGTTCAATTACTCTGACAAGCCCTTTCGCGGCTAAAATTCTCTCTTGTTCCTTGTCGGTCACGAATCTAATGGCAGACAAATAAATAATATCCTGTTTTCCATCTAAATAACTTCCAAAGTGCAAGCAAAACAGGATTTGGTGATTATGGCTGGAATCTTTGTTGTATAGTTACTCAATATTTTGTGACAAGTTTGATTTAATAAATATTTTTTTGTCCTTATTGTTTTATTTGAATTATATTTTGTTTCTTCGAGTGTTCTTGAAATTCTGGTTTGTGTAGAGGAGCCAAAGGACATGACGATAAAAGGGTTTATTGTTTTTATTTTGATATGTATTATTCTTTTCAAGACTTTGGCTCATTTTATATTGCTAAACTCTGGTGATAGGAGAGAAATCATAAAGAATGGGGCTAAAATACTTGTTAAAATGAAAAATCGATGCACATACATTACATTTTTATATATGAGCATTTCATTATTTATCAAAAATAAGTCTCATTCTTTTAGAACTGGATTTATTGCATTTTTTTTCCCTTATTTCTTTAGGATGAGTTTGAAGAGAGAAGGTAGATTGATATCTCCTTCCGAAGATATTTCTATTTCAGAATTTTGCGAACGGATTGCTAATTTGTGTTCCGTTTGTCTTACTGCAGCCAAACAAACTATCGAAGAGTTGCAACTTCGCAAGGCCGGATCGTTATCGACTCTTAAAAACCTTCATATTTTCGAGGTTGATTTGGAAAAACAATTGCATATTCTCATCCATGATGATTTTGAAATTATTGAACCTGTTCATTCCGATACTGTTGAGATTGAACGTGTTCGGAAAATAGATAAACGCTGGGCCGTCTCTTATCTTGCTACGTGTGATAAAAATAAGAGGCAAATCCCTCCCAAAGTCAAAGAGTTTGTCCTTCGCCTTTTTGTTCGTTTTTCGAATGGGTTTATTCGTCGCAACGCCCAAGAGGCTCTTCAAGCTTTAGAGAGTATTTTTTGTGTTGGCAATGATCTTATTTCCTCCCTTCCCAACAAACACCTTGAGATTCCAATCAATACATTGGGATTGCTTCACACCTCTTCCTCTCTGTCTTTTATGCATATTTCCTCACAAAAAAGAAGCAAAATGAAATCAATGACTCTTCCAAGGGGTAATATTGCCGATTATACAGTTCTCAAGAAAAAGAAGGGCATTATGGATGGGGGATACGAAGATGACGTCTCTGACCAATCCGTGATGCCTTTCACTTCATTTTTATCCATGGAAACCGGACTTCGTGGTCCATTATTGAATTTTGAAAAGACAAAACATCTTGTTCTTGTAAAAATAGTAAGAATGTTGTTTGGCTTTGATTATCGCATTTCTACCCTTGAAACTGTTATTGCTAGAGCAGAATTGGTATTGGCAATGTTATTGAGAAAAGTTGGGAGCAATATTAAGAAATTGGATACCATTTCTGAATATCCTATGCTAAGATGTGATTTATGATATTTTCTTTTATTATAAAATCAAAGAATAGGTAAGAATAGTGTTAAAACCAACTTGATAATTGTCCATTTATAAGTATAGAAGAGGCGAATTTGTAAGCTGTGTATTACTCTGATTTTTTCAAGATGATATATAAAAATTCAATAAATAATAACCAACTAATATGTTTTGTTGCTTAAAATGTTGTTCAATATGTATTCTAAGCTTTGCAGGCAAATTTTCCCATTTTGCAACATATTAAGGGATAATTTTAATTTTTTATGTCAATAATTGGTGATCCTGCCTTACATTTTGCCATTTCAAAGGATAATAGATTATGGACAGCATCTCCAAGATCACCATTAATTCAAATATTTGATACAACTGTATGTTATTCTTTTTCAGACTTTTTTTTGCCTAAATCTTATTGTAACTTTCCAAATGCATTAATTATAACCCAAATTTCTCAATATCTATCTAACTTTTTGATTTTAGACAGGAACATTCATTCAAAGCATTTCTCCTTTAAAATATCATTCATATGATGGCAGTGACCTTGAAATAACAGCACTTTCACATATAAACTTAGCTAATAATGTTCTAATGCTTGTTTGTTTCAGCTCTGGTGATGTTCTTGCCATTGATGGGGATTCTTTCCAGCTTCAATGGGAGAAAACCATCGAAGATATATTTCCATCATCTAGTTGTGCTCCAATTACCCATGCAATTCCTACAATTGTTGATAATAGACCCTGTTTCACCGTTGCTTGTGGAACTCGCACGTTTTGCTCTATCCAAGCGAAAGATGGTGAAATTGTAAGTTCCATGACATTAGACTCGAATATTACAGCATTAAACTCCCTACTTCAGCGGAGCAATGGTGATATCATAGATATATGCGATAATTATGAATGTTCTTCCACCAAACTCCACAGTCATAAATCTGGGACGAGTCCCCTTACAACAACCACTATTCAATCTATTCATTCTCTCCTATTCGTTGGTTTTGCCAATGGTGAAGTATCTTGTTTTTTCCCAACTGAATCATTCACCCTCATGCGTTTACACTCTCCTATTGTTAGTATTGGACTCAGCAAAGATATTGTGAGTGCTGTGACGAGCTCTGACATTGCCGTTATCTCGATCAGGAGTGCATTCTCAGCCTCATCTCTTGCCAACGCTCAATCCCCAACCTCATCTGCTGCTTCTCTACATTCTGGCTCTCCATCAACCTATGTTGCTGATAGAGATGACGATGATGGCTCACGATACTCCGATTTGCATCCTCAGGTCGGATCTGATGGAGTCATGAAGAGGAGTCGCCGCAGAGACCATGTCAGTAGCATTTATAATATTTTCTCCCCTGGAATGACGATCGCAGATTCAGCTGCTAATCCATCCGAGCCTGCCAAGTGTTGTTACCATTCCATTCATGTTATTGGAAACATTGTATTTACATTGCTCACGAAAGACAGAAAGAGAACTTCAGAGCTTGTTGTGTTTGTTCCTTTTACTCATGAAACCAAAGCAACAACAACGACTGCTCCCACCTCCTCTTCTTCCTCTTCCTCTTCCTCGTCTTCCTCGTCTTCTGCTTCCTCGTCTTCTGCTTCAGCTGATGATAGTGGTGTTCCAGCGTCTCCTCAATTCTTGTTATCAATCCCACGTGATTCTTGGTCTGTATGCTTCCCAAAGAACCCTATTGCTGTGTCTATTGGGATTGTACGGTTATCCAAGCCATTGGGAGATACACGGGGAATGCTAATGTTCGATTCAGGCAGCGGTAAAAGGATCTTCGGTGGTATGGAACTCAAATCGGAAGATAGAGCTTCAAAAACAAAAGGGACTGGGCATGGATCATTAACATCAGGGACTACCACTGGCACGATTTCATATTCTTCTTCAACATCTTCCGGCATTCATAACTGTCTTATCCCCGTTCTCATTGTTAGTGGAGATAATGGAACGTGTTACACTGCTTCCGTGCATGATCTTCTGTGCCACTCTGATATCTCCCTGAATAAGGGACAGAAATCTATTTTTGGAATGGCTTCTTCCCACAGCGAGGGAGCTCCTGGCGAAAGGGTTTCAGGCCATAAAGGTGGATCTCATCGTGGGGATCATCACGGTGATGTTGGAGGTAGTTCTGGTGTCTCGTCAGCAGGTAAAAACTCGAAAAACAAACAAAATATCTTCTTCTTCTTCTTCTTCTTCTTCATCATCTTCTTCTTTTTCTCTTATAAAAGCTGGGTCATCCCAACATCTGGCATCTTTAGCATCTCTACGATCGTCTAACATGGCATGTAAACTTATTCCTTTTAGTTTCTCATCTAATCCAAAAATAGATTCCGATTCGATAGGTATTTCCGGTGGTAATAATTCGAAGAGTGAAGCCACTCAACTTTTTTCCCATGCTCATGCTCAATCTCATTCTCCAACTCTCTCGACATCCTCATCTTTTTCTGAGGGTCCCTCTGCTTTGATACGCCTCCCTCCTACGTTTGCTGTGATTCTGCGCACTGAATCGGAGCGCTTGGGTTCGATCCTCCCCTCGTCCGTTTCTTTTTCGTCGAATGGACTTGTATATGGTGTTAGTAACACTGGATGGTGTGTTGGATGGAACATCGACGGAGTGCAAGAGATGTTAGATGACCGAGAAAGGGAAGAATACGAGTTTCTTGCACGGCGGGAAGAGGAAGAAAGGGAAAAGAAACGGAAACGAATGGAAAAGAAAAACCTTCGTGATGGCCAAAAGGCTTCCCATGCCCACTCTCTCTCTTTTTCCTTGATGGATGGGAGAGACGATGATCTTTCTGATTCCATTTCAAGTTCAGATGATCGAGAATCCATTGTTGATGATAAACAGGGGGACGGAGAGTGCATTGAATCAGTTCTGAACACAGACATTCCTCCTTCTTCCTCCGTTCTTGTTCCATTTGAACTAGGTGAGACCTATGATTTGTCATGTTCTGTGACACTCAGACCTCGAAGGATCTCAACTCACCAGGCTGGAATGGCTCCAAGGTATATTGGATTTGAAGGAGACGATGATTTCAGTGATGATGGTGCTGGCGACATGTCCAATGGACTGATGAATGAATCGCTATGGACAGCTTCATATTGCAACTCAAAGGTGTCTGTGTTCCTTAACAAAAAGAAACACAAGACGATTGATATTGGTGCTAGTGATAGTAACACTTCCCTTTCATCTTCCTCTATCTCCTCTTCCTCTTCTTCTTCAGCCGGAGGTTTCAGTGGCAAAATTAGTGGTGTTCAACAGTTACTCACAGCCACGTATTTACATCACACGTATGTTATCGTTGTTCCAGTTATGAGTCACTCAGTGTACGTATTCGATGCCGATTCTATGGTTCAACATGCTATAATTGAGCATCCCTCACTAAAAGGAGACAGGGAGAGAGAGAGGAAAGAGAAAGAGAAAGAGAAAGAAAAAGAGAAGAAGAATGGAACAGATGTTGATTCTACTGTTAATCCATCACTCACTGGAGCTGGTAATTCAACTGGAGCTGGAGCTGACTCAGGGTCTTCATTGTCCACCACAGCTCCTTCCAGTCATATTCCGTATGTTTCCTACTGTGCCGTCACTGGTAATAACACTGTCCGTTGTATCTTGTGGATCATTGATACATCTGGTCGTTTGCGAGGCTACAGTGTCGGCAGTGGCGGTGAGAGAAGAGAATGTGTCCGTGAGAAGAGAAACATTGCGAAGGAACATGCTTCCCATACTGGAACTGACAAATCACATCAGGATGGAGGCATGGAGATACTTGATATCGAGAGAGGCTATGGGAGTGCCTATTCATTGCATTCCAAGAAGAATCCTGATCATTTGCCTATTCCTTCTTTCTCAAATAAGGGGACCAGTTCAGTATCCCCCCCCGGATCTCCTCGATCTGCCTCAAGGTCATCATCTCCTTCCAACACTTCCTCGTTCTCGTCTTCCCCAAGATACATGGACCAACAATCTCGTTCTATATATGGTAACTCTGGGAAACAATCTCGTTCTGGCACACGTACGACAGCAATGATCCCTGCAGAGTCTACTCTATTCTCACACACTGGTATTAGTTCTCGTCTCCTCTCTTCGCCCCCAACAGCCTCATTATCGCTCTCCTCTTTCTTCCCCTGTGGAGTATTTGACACTGGTATGAAGAATGTGTGCTCTGCCATCGGAGTCACTGTCACTGACGAGGGTGCTGATGACCTTTCTAGAGAGATATATGGATCGGATGCACCTGGGAGTCATGGAAAGGATGATAAACGTCAACATACATCGTCGGAGGAAGACATAATCGTACTATGTAATAGCTCAGGTGTGCGAGGGTTCAGATTCACTATTAATGTAAAGAATACTCAGAGATCTGAAATCATTGGACATGTTATCCTGGATGACAGTGGGAAGAAAGACAGGTCGAAAGATGGTCGAATTGGAACAGATGATCAAGATGTTATTGAACTCCATTCTGGTGCTCTTTCTGATGGTTCAGCTTCCACAGTTGCCAAGAACAGTGGCTTGTCATCTAAAAAAAGTGGTAAATCTTCATCAAGTGATAATGGTAGTGGGTATTCACGTGCATATTTATTCTCGTATGTTTACTACAAAGCCCAGGTCAAGGTCAGTCGTGTATTTAGAGTCGGTTTCGTCTCTCCTCAATTCGAAAGTGACACTGTCAGTATGTGTGTTCTTGGAGGTTTTACTGACCGTCAACGTATGGAATTGGAGAAGAAATACCGTGAAATTGATGAATCTGAGAGAGCAGCGAGGGACAATGAAGAAGAGGAGGAAGAAGAGAAGAGACTACGAAGAGAGAAGGCCCAAGAAGCCAGAAACGATGAGATGAGAAGATGGGAACAGTATGAGATATCCAAGGAAGAGAAACGTCGTCTAAAAGAGCAAGAAAGTTATGAGCTCATGCACGGCAATGATAAACTTCAGCATCAGTTCAGGAATCAAGTAGATGATCGAAGAAAACAGTGGGAAGTATGGTATAAGGATGAGAAGAAAAGAATAGCTAATCTTCTCATCCGGAAGTTCAATGAACGTGTCCAAGGTGCTGAAAATATGTCAATAGCTCACTGTGGTACACTGCCTGTATTTGTAGTTGTTCGAACTCGCACCGGTGATTCCTTCTTGTTGCATACTTCCATGCCACCCATCCGTTTATCCTTACCCTTCTCTTCATCTCCCCTGTACTCTCACCCCTTTATTCCTTTCTCCCTCGCCGTGTGTGATGGGCATGACGTCAAGATATGTGAATGTGTCGCTGGGAAGGAAGTGCTTGATCTTTCCTTTGAGATGAACAGAGCTATCCAGCGTTCGACTGCTTCATGCGGTGTCAATGGACTCCTTTCTTCCTCTCATAATATGCATATCCTCTCTCCAGTCGGATCTACAAGGGAAATGACTCAAGGACAGTCTGGGAGCAGTCTTGTGCTTGGTGTGGCCCAAAGAAGCGATATCATGGGATCTGGAGGAATTATGGCAGATATGAAGGAGAGGGATGGAAAGATAGGAAGTGACATGATGATATCACATGATCATCATGGGAATGTCTATAATGGGGATCCATCAACATCCACATCTCTGGTATCGTTGTCAAGTCGTAACAACCCATTTTCTAACAATATTACATCATCGATGGTTTTGTCATTGAATTCACGAGCACTTGCTCCTCTCTTCTCTTTCTTTTTCTCATCTCATTTCCCTCCTTCCAGATTAGATGGCTCCTCAAATACCTCAAAAGGAAGAGTCAGTGATATCACAACTCTGAGAGATGCATTGCGTGAGGAAAAAGAACGCCGAAAAGAAATTGAAGAAGAACTGAGGAAATTGAAGGAAGAACTCGTGAAAAAAGGTCAGAACAAAGGAGGATATGGTCCAGGTGTCGATGATGGTGGAGTTTTAGACCAACGTGGAGAAGATATTGCACTTGGATCTACATCAACTTCTGCAGGCATTGCTTATCCTCCAACAAAAAGTAGCTCCTCTTCTTCCTCTTCTTCCTCTTCTTCCTCTTCTTCATCTTCTTTTTCTCATCTCATTTCCCTCCTTCCAGATTAGATGGCTCCTCAAATACCTCAAAAGGAAGAGTCAGTGATATCACAACTCTGAGAGATGCATTGCGTGAGGAAAAAGAACGCCGAAAAGAAATTGAAGAAGAACTGAGGAAATTGAAGGAAGAACTCGTGAAAAAAGGTCAGAACAAAGGAGGATATGGTCCAGGTGTCGATGATGGTGGAGTTTTAGACCAACGTGGAGAAGATATTGCACTTGGATCTACATCAACTTCTGCAGGCATTGCTTATCCTCCAACAAAAAGTAGCTCCTCTTCTTCCTCTTCTTCCTCTTCTTCCTCTTCTTCATCTTCTTCCTCTTCTTTGCCTCCTCTGCATCCTCCTCCATTGGAGGAAAAAGAACGCCGAAAAGAAATTGAAGAAGAAGTGAAAAAAGGTCAGAACAAAGGAGGATATGGTCCAGGTGTCGATGATGGTGGAGTTTTAGACCAACGTGGAGAAGATATTGCACTTGGATGCTCCTCTCTTCCTTTCTCATCTCATTTCCCTCCTTCCAGATTAGATGGCTCCTCAAATACCTCAAAAGGAAGAGTCAGTGATATCACAACTCTGAGAGATGCATTGCGTGAGGAAAAAGAACGCCGAAAAGAAATTGAAGAAGAACTGAGGAAATTGAAGGAAGAACTCGTGAAAAAAGGTCAGAACAAAGGAGGATATGGTCCAGGTGTCGATGATGGTGGAGTTTTAGACCAACGTGGAGAAGATATTGCACTTGGATCTACATCAACTTCTGCAGGCATTGCTTATCCTCCAACAAAAAGTAGCTCCTCTCTTCCTCTTTTTCTCATCTCATTTCCCTCCTTCCAGATTAGATGGCTCCTCAAATACCTCAAAAGGAAGAGTCAGTGATATCACAACTCTGAGAGATGCATTGCGTGAGGAAAAAGAACGCCGAAAAGAAATTGAAGAAGAACTGAGGAAATTGAAGGAAGAACTCGTGAAAAAAGGTCAGAACAAAGGAGGATATGGTCCAGGTGTCGATGATGGTGGAGTTTTAGACCAACGTGGAGAAGATATTGCACTTGGATCTACATCAACTTCTGCAGGCATTGCTTATCCTCCAACAAAAAGTAGCTCCACAATATTACATCATCGATGGTTTTGTCATTGAATTCACGAGCACTTGCTCCTCTCTTCTCTTTCTTTTTCTCATCTCATTTCCCTCCTTCCAGATTAGATGGCTCCTCAAATACCTCAAAAGGAAGAGTCAGTGATATCACAACTCTGAGAGATGCATTGCGTGAGGAAAAAGAACGCCGAAAAGAAATTGAAGAAGAACTGAGGAAATTGAAGGAAGAACTCGTGAAAAAAGGTCAGAACAAAGGAGGATATGGTCCAGGTGTCGATGATGGTGGAGTTTTAGACCAACGTGGAGAAGATATTGCACTTGGATCTACATCAACTTCTGCAGGCATTGCTTATCCTCCAACAAAAAGTAGCTCCTCTTCTTCCTCTTCTTCCTCTTCTTCCTCTTCTTCATCTTCTTCCTCTTCTTTGCCTCCTCTGCATCCTCCTCCATTGTTATCTATCTGTGCACACACTCAGACTGACATGGACGATCGTGATGAAGAGTTAATCAACGTTCAGAGCCAAGTGAGTACGTTGTCATCACTCGTCGACACTCTTCGTGAGAAACTTAGTGAAGCCAACGCACAATGTATCAAAGAAAGACGGATTAAGCAGCTCGCCGTTGAAGAAGCTCGTTCCCTCGCTGTTGGACGTCTTGAACAGCTTGAAACCGTAATACCCGAGCTTGAAAACGATAATAAGTTGCTTAGAGACCGTGTGAAAGTCAGTGAGGAAATATCGGTGTCATTAAAGACCGAGTCGCTGGAACTCAATGCCAAATTGTGTGGAATTGAAAAGGATAACACTGAGCTCAGAGGTAAAAATGACTTTCTTCAGCGTGATATCAAACGTAAGGAGGCTGAAATTGAGCTTTTGAAACGTGATTTGCTTGAAATCACAATGCAGCTTGAAGCGCAAGGCGAAGAGATGGTTCAACGTCAAGAAAAAGAAGAGAAGCTCCGTAAAGATTGGGAACGTAAAGAGAAGAAGAGGGAAGAAGAGTTTCGCACGAGAAGAAATAGTTCTGGAAGTGGTGCCTTTGGTACTCGTAGTCATAACCATCAAGATACTGGCTTGGTTGATCATGAACCCAGTGAGTTATCTGTGCTTCATGATGAGATGGATCCCTTCTCAACACAACACACTCCTCGAACAGGCATATTATCAGAGAAGGATGCCATTGGTGCCGTTGCCAGTGCTCTTTCAGATCCATCTTCAGCTGCATTTGCCCACCTTGACTTTGATGAAATCAACAAGATGTTAATTTCACTCCAAACAGATGACGATCAACGTATTTTGTTGCTCTCTACCAACATTGTGCAGAATTTAATCAGTGCTCTGTGTATTGCTGGCGTTGACATCAAAGAGGATGATGTTCTTGGTGTGGATGAATCTGTTGCTCTTCTCGAAACTGCTGAAAGCATGTCTAGTCTTTTGGTTACAGAATTCCAGAACTTTACAGTCAAACAACTCACAAAGATGCACATTGATGGTGCTCGCAAATCATACCATGGCGGCCATCAGAAGGAATCAAAGGAAGTCGGAATGACAAGCCCATCGGAAGGAAATAGAACATCAAGCAGTAGCATGGAAGGAAGAGGACAAGGAGCAGAATCTGAGAAGTTCTTCCCATCTTCTTTGTCTTCATTCGCTCAGTCGCTTCTTCTTGCTCCATCAGCCACTCACAGCACCGGTGTCCAGTGTGCTATTATTAGACTTAGTGAGAAAGATATCTTGGAGGAGAAAGACACTCTCCAAACAAGGCTTCAAGAGGTTCAAGATGCCTTATTTAACACTGAAGAACAGCTCAAGAGCAAATCTTCTTCTTTGCAATCGAACACTGAACTCCTGACAAGTTGCCGTGCCCACAACGAGTCTTTGCATAGTCAGATTGACCTCTTGCGAAGTTCCGATGAGGACAAAACCAACACGATTGCCAATCTAAAGAAACGACTAGAGAAAAACGAGAGAGAGAAGGAAGGGAGAGAAGGAGTCGTTAGAGCTATGGAACAGAGATATC
>BQXS01011457.1:0-15917 GCA_024181965.1 Aduncisulcus paluster
CACGCAGAGGGTTTAGGTTGTGAAAGTCGTTTTTCTTGTTTGGTGGAAGAAGAGGAAGGAATATAACTCTTGGAAGTTACAGATGATGTGATAGAATCTAAGACTTGGACCATTCCAAGATCAGAGAGAACAACTGTACATTCTCCATCTTTGGGATCAACACGAACAAGGAAGTTATCAGGTTTGACATCTCGATGGACAAGGTCTTTCTTTGCTCTAAACACATCATCAAGACACTCAATCATGCCAACACAGAGAGAACATACTTTCACAGGATTTAGTGTCATGGGATCAAAATGAGTTGTGCCAATATTATACTTGGAGTCAGAATCAGAAATACAAGATGAATCAGAATCTTCACTATCATCAGCATCACCAATATCACTCACATACTTGCCATCATCACACCAACTTCTAGCAAATGCACTCACACTACCTCCAGCACAATATTCCATGATAAATCCATATTCACCTTTCATATCTGCATCAAGAAGATCAAGGATATACAAAGGACGAGGGATACGAATGAAACATTTGCCATTTGTAAACAATTTGAGTTGCATCTTGAACTCCTTTCGACATTCTTTAACAACACTTTCATCAGCTTCACGGAGCATTTTCTTCAAAACACAAGGAATAGGAATACCTTCAACTTTAACAAGAAGAACCTCACCAAATCCACCATAACCAATGATGCACTGAGGAGTCATGGTTGCAGAGGAAGTGAGAGTGAAAGAGTCATGTTTGATAAGCTTTGTGGAATCTGAAGGAAGGGGAGGAATGTCTTCACCTTTAATGAAAATGAGGGATTTCATTTTAAAACTTCGACGACCCTTCTCATATTTCCCTGTCCATTTTCCCTGAATCTCACATAATACAACATTTGGAAGATCAATAGGAAGAAAGAAGTAATATTTAGGTTTTTGTAGATCTTCTGTGAATTCATACCTCTTGGATATCTTCTTTCCGTTAGAAAGAGTGAAAGTGAAGAGAAGAGCAGAACAATCATCAAATAAAGTAATATATGCACCTTTAATTGAATTAAGTGATTGAAAAGGGATAGAAATATGGGAAAAAACTATGTCACCTTCCCCCTTTAACATTTTTTGTGCATCTAAGCTCTGATCATACTTCTCAGATTCCTTACAACATACATTATTCTTACACGTAACATCTGAGAAAGAAGGCTTTATGATTGAGGTATCATCAAGGGAATCTACAATTTCTTTGGTTACAGATATTGGTATCACAGGTGAAGATTTCAACCAGAGTTCTTCGAGATCTATTTTTTGTTTTTTTCGAGCAATATATTCATCAGGAGTTTCTTCTCGATAAAAAGCAAGGGAAGAAATATCGAAATGCTCCCTTTCTTCTTCGTATCTTTTGATATCACATGAAACAACATCACTGAGGTCAATTGAAAGCCTAAACCAACGATCTGAAAAATCAGAAAACTCATCAAATTTATATAAATATGATATTTCGTTTCCATTTGAAGAAGTGAATGTGAAAGTAAGAGATGGAGATTTACGAGATGATAAACATAGACAGATATAGGCACATTTTATAGATGTTGATGATTTGAAAGGAATGGAAATAAAATAAAACTTATAACCACCACCCTCTCCTTTAATCATCATCATCGCTTGTGCACAATCGCTCTGATAATATAAACTTTCATATTCTATTTCCATTCTTCCATTAATTCTTGCTTTAATTGCAAAAAATTCTGGAATGATAAATGTTGGATCATCTCGAGGGATTGGAATGCATGAAGGATCTTCATTATAGATATATTCAGCTTTTCTCAATAAAATACGTTGTTTGAGGAAAACTAAAGAAGTGATTGCAAAACATCGACTATTCTTCTTCTTCCACCTTCCTTTCCCTTCAATCTCACACAATACAACGTTATACAAATCAATAGGAAGGAAGTGCCATTCATAGTCATTTTCAGGTTCTATGAATTCATACTTCTTGAATGTCTTCTTACCATCACAATCAGTGAAAGTGAAGAGAAGAGAGGGTGAACTAGTATTCTTATTCACACAGATATAAGCACCTTTCATTGGACTAGGTGATGGGAAAGGAATGGAAAGATGGGATAATTTCACCCTACTTTCGCCTTTCAACATTTTTTGAGCTTTTTCACTTTGGTCATACTCCTCAGATTCCTTGCTCACCGAATAATTCTTTCCCTTGACCATCTCAAAAGAAGGATTATTAACGGCTGCATTATCACGTGGAATGGGGATGGCAGATGGATCGCCAGAATTCACAAACTCTGATTCAATGGTGGGCTATATATCATTTTTGAAAAAAGAGATATATAATGGTATTAGAAACAAATCAAGAGATAATATTGTAAAACAAGATTAGCGTGAATCGTATCAAATAATAAAACAAAGAAATGTGAAAATATTAAACCAATAAAATATAATGAACATACAGCTTTAGACCATTGTTCCTCAATGGATTCTCGAATACAACGTTCTTCAGGGGTTTCTTCTCGAAAGAATACGAGGGAGAGGATGACAAAGTATCGACTATTCTTCCACCACCAACTTCCTTTCCCTTCAATCTCACACAATACAACGTTAGCCAAATCAATAGGAAGGAAGTGCCATTCATGGTAATGTTTAAGTTCTGTGAATTCATACTTCTTGAATGTCTTCTTACCATCACAATCAGTGAAAGTGAAGAGAAGAGAGGGTGAACTATCAACCACATCCACACAGATATAAGCACCTTTCATTGGACTAGGTGATGGGAAAGGGATGGAAAGATGGGATAATTCCACGCTACCTTCACCTTTCAACATTTCTTGAGCTTCTTCACTTTGGTCATACTTCTCAGATTCCTTACTCTTCGAATAATTCTTTCCCTTGACCATCTCAAAAGAAGGATTATTAACGGCTGCATTATCACGTGGAATGGGGATGGCAGATGCATCGCCAGAATTCACAAACTCTGATTTAATGGTGGGCTACATATCATTTTTGAAAAAGAGATATATAATGGTATTATAAACAAATCGAGAGATAATATTGTAAAATAAGATTAGCGTGAATCGTATCAAATAATAAAACAAAGAAATGCGAAAATATTAAACCAATAAAATATAATAAACATACAGCTTTAGACCATTGTTCCCGAATACAACGTTCTTCAGGGGTTTCTTCTCGAAAGAATACGAGGGAGGGGATGTCAAAGTGTCGACTATTCTTCTTATTCCACCTTCCTTTCCCTTCAATCTCACACAATACAACATTATCCAAATCAATAGGAAGGAAGTGCCATTCAAATTGATGTTCAGGTCTTGTGAATTCATACTTCTTGAATGTCTTCTTACCATCACAATCAGTGAAAGTGAAGAGAAGAGAGGGTGAACTGGAATCATTATCTACACAGATATAAGCACCTTTCATTGGACTAGGTGATGGGAAAGGGATGGAAAGATGGGATAAGGATACTCTATCTTCCCCTTTCAACATTTTTTGTGCACCTGAACTCTGATCATAATACTCAGATTCCTTACAAAACGCATCATTCTTGCACTTAACCATTGAGAATGGAGAATCTACGGGCTTTGAATCATCACGTGGAATGGGAATAGATTCTCTACCTTGAGATTTTCTATCTCCTTCCTGAACAAACTCTGGTTTCACAACTGGGGCTTCAGACCAGAGTTTCTCTCTGGCTCACGAGATTTGATTTCTTCAGGAGTTTCTTCTCTACTTATGAAAACAAGGGAGTCGATTCTAAAATACTCTTTCTTTCTTCCTTTCCCTGTAATCTCACACAGAATAACATCAGGGAGATCAATAGGGAGAAAGAACCAGCTCCAATGATAACTTCTAAATTCAGGAAATTCATATTTTTTAATTGTTTTCTCCCCCTTTGAAGATGTAAGAGAGAAGATAAGGTGTGAAGGAGGTGATTCTCCTGTATCTCTTCCTCCAATACAAATGTAAGCACCTTTAATGGGAGTTGATGTGGAGAAAGGAAGGGAGATATCTGTAAATTCTGCGCAATGACCTAACCGATGAAATTCCTCTCCTTTCATCATCTTTTGTGCATTAAAACTCTGATCATATTCTTCATCACCTTCTTCTTTGGTCCTATTCTTAGCTTCGATAACAGTTATATCAGGACTCTTAACATTCGGGGAATCTCGAGGAATTGGGAGACAAAAGTGATTTCCTTCATGAATAAACTTTGGTTTATCTTCTCGAATACAACGTTCTTCAGGGGTTTCTTCTCGAAAGAATACGAGGGAGCGGATGTCAAAACATCGACTATTCTTCTCATACCACGTTCCTTTCCCTTCAATCTCACACAATACAACATTATCCAAATCAATAGGAAGGAAGTGCCATTCATACCAATGTTTAGGTCTTGTGAATTCATACTTCTTGCATGTCTTCTTACCATCACAATCAGTGAAAGTGAAGAGAAAAGAGGGTGAACTATCATACTTGTTCACACAGATATAAGCACCTTTCATTGGACTAGGTGATGGGAAAGGAATGGAAAGATGGGATAATTTCACCCTACTTTCGCCTTTCAACATTTTTTGAGCTTTTTCACTTTGGTCATACTCCTCAGATTCCTTTCTATACGAATCATTCTTGCACTTAACCATTGAGAATGAAGGATCTACAAGCTTTGGATCATCATGTGGAATGGGAATAGAATCTTTCCATCCTTCCTTAACAAACTTTGGTTTCACAACTGGAGCTTCAGACCATAGTTTCTCTCTAGCTTCACAAGCTTTGATTTCTTCAGGTATTTCTTCTCTACTTATGAAAACAAGGGAGTAGATTCTAAAAGACTCTTTCTTTCTTCCTTTCCCTGAAATCTCACATAGAACAACATCAGGGAGATCAATAGGAAGAAAGAACCAGCTATCATTTTCTAATTCAGGAAATTCATATTTTTTAAACATTTTCTCCCCCTTTGAAGATGTTAAAGAGAAAATAAGGTGTGATGGGGGTGGAGAAATGGATGATTCTCCTCCAATACAAATATAAGCACCTTTAATGGGAGTAGATGTGGAGAAAGGAAGGGAGATTTCTGTAAATACTCCTCCATTACCCTCTCCTTTCATCATCTTTTGTGCTGCAGAACACTGATCATACCCATTATCACCTTCTTCCTTGGTCCTATTCTTAGCTTCAATAACAGTTATATCAGGACTCTTAACATTTGGGGAATCTAGAGGAATTGGAGAGCTAGATAAATAACCTTCATGAATAAACACTGGTTTAACTTCTTGAATCTAACAAATTTAATTGAGTTTTTGGTGGAAATAAAGCAATAAAAAACACCCGAAACAGAAAATGGGTTATGAAAGCAATATGGGCATTATTTTTCAAATTAATGATATAAAACATCATAAAATGTATAAATTCAAAAACTTTCAGAAACATACAATATCTTGGCTACGTTCTGAGCTTGGTTTTGGATCCATTGTGTTCTAAAATGTCTATGATGAGAACACGAACGATAATAAAAATAATATGATAATTTTAACAAAGAATGTCACCACAATCATCGAACATGAAGTGAGTTTCAAGGAGGAAATGAGGACAAGAACAAAAAAGAACAGCCGGCGAGAGAACCAGTGAATAAAACATGGTGATTATGGATTGACAAGAAGTTAATATCCAACTAACGAAAAATTATGACATACAATATTTTCAATATTTCTTTTACAACAGGAAGAAATGAAGTTTTAGAATTCAAAACTCTGTATAATAACAATGCAAGATGACATTGCAGAATATATCGATTAAAAAATATAAATGGTTTCTTTCTAACATATATTGGATATCAATCTTGTCATTCCACTCCTGACACAAAATCGTTTCCTAAGTCCCGAGTTTTGTTCACATATTGTATTGTAAAGTTTTATTGTTTGATGATAAGTTTTGGGTTTAATCTGTGAATGTTGTGGATTTATTGGTAGATGACTATACTTGTCTGATTCCTGGTTTTCCCCCTCCAGAGCTTGTTTGAAAATGTAATATCATTTGTTTTAGATTTTTTTGTTTTAAATTCTCTGTTGAGAGTTAGTGAATCTTTAGTTTCCTTTCCAAGTGGTGTAATATATATATATAAATATCATATTTATATGGCATATATATATATTGCTGATATATTTGCATGCCTCGCAAGCCATGTGTTTTCAATATATCACAGCTATTTCTTTGAGATCTAACAGAATTTATTTTATTTTCGTCAACAACTCGATAATCACCATTTCTCCCTAAATCCACTAAGTGGATTCCACTTAAAAAATTGAAGAAATATCCTCACTCTCACTCTTACGAACAACCATAATCTCTCAAGCTATAACTTAAGATGTATTTCCACTCAATATTTTATGATTGTAGATAAAGACCAAAATAAAGTTCTGAGAAAGTGTTAGATTAGGATGTTTTACTTATTGTAATTGAATGACATCTAAGAAGAGTGATTTCACAATATCTGAGCGCACTTATGACCTCTTAAGGAGCTAATTTAACCGGGACAAGATCCCACATTTCAGCGTATTCTTTGATTGTTCTGTCAGAAGAGAAATGGTAACTCTTGCTGACATTCATAAGCATCTTACGAGCCCACTCAATCCTATCGATATACAAGGCATCAACTTCGTCCTGAATATCAAGGTAAGCAGCGAAATCATGAGCAACACAGAACCAATCTTTACCACTTCTAATGGTATCAGTAATAGGTTTAAAGTACTCTTGGCAACCGAACATACCACTGTCGATGGCATCAAGGGCATCAATAAGACGGGGGTCAAGCTCTTCAGTGAGAGTACCGCTCTGGTATCCCTTCCTAACCTCAATAATCTCAGTCTTTGAGGCACCAAAGAAGAACACGTTATCCTCACCGACATGATCACCAATCTCGATGGAGGCTCCATCACGAGTGGCAACAAGCAATCCACCGTTCATGCTTGCTTTCATGTTACCGGTTCCGGCGGCTTCCATACCGGCGGTGGAGATTTGTTCAGAAATATCAGATCCAGGGAAAATAAGCTCTGCAGATGATACGTTATAGTTGGGGATGAAAACAATCTTTAAGAAGTCAGAAACATCACGGTCATGGTTGACAAGTTCACCAACAGATGTGATCAATTTGATAATTCTTTTGGCTCTGTCATAACCAATGGCGGCCTTTCCAGCGAATAAACACATCCTTGGGACAACGTTGGCATCCTTGAGTTCCTTGATAGCAGCTTGACGAGCACTTTCAACATCCATTTTCTTGGAATACTCAGCAGTGGCTTCCACAACAATACGCTTGATACTCAGGAAACGGACAATGACATGGAGAATGTTCAACAATTGTCTCTTGTACTCGTGGATTCTCTTGACTTGGGTGTCGAAGAGCATATCGGGGGAGACGTCAACATCACAGGTCTCCTTGATGAACTCAGCAAGACGAGTCTTGGCAACGTACTTGACCTCCAAGAGTTGCTCGAGGGCAGCACGGGACTGGGAGAGCTCAGCAAGCTTGGCAAGGTGGTGCAACTGAACAGGCCACTCTTCCTGACTGCAAACAACTCCAAGTTGCTCAAGATGACGGTAAATAAATTCAGAGAGGGCAGGGTTCGCTTGAGCAATCCATCTACGGGGCGTGACACCGTTAGTGAAGTTCACAATCTTCTCAGTTCCGTAAAACTCCTCAAAGTCACGGAATAAGGAAGCCTTAAGGATATCAGTGTGGATACGGGCCACACCATTCACCTTGTTGGAACCAACGATGGCAAGGTTGGCCATACGGATACGTTGTTGGTCACCTTCAGAGATTAAGGACATACGACGGATTCTGTCGACGTCTCCAGGGAACTTCTTCTCGACTTCTTCAAGGAAACGGTGGTTGATCTCGTAAATGATCTGCAAGTGTCTTGGGAGCATCATCTTGAACATATAAACAGGCCACTCCTCAAGAGCTTCAGGCAACACAGTGTGATTAGTGTAGAAGCACATCTTACGAACAATCTCGAAGGCTTCGGTCCACTCAAGTCCTCTGTAACCAATAGTTTCAATATCGGCACCATCAATAAGAAGACGCATCAACTCGGGGATAGCCATGGCAGGATGGGTATCGTTGAGCTGAATAGCGAAGTGCTTGGGGAGATCCTTGGCCTCAATGCCTTGGGACCAAGCCTTGCTGAGGATATCTTGGAGGGAAGCAGACACAAAGAAGTACTCTTGCTTGAGCCTCAACCTCTTACCTTCCTCGGATTGGTCACCAGGATAGAGCACATAGGTGATATTCTCGGACAGGGCCTTGCTCTTGACGGCAGCGAGGTAGTCTCCGCTGGCATGGGCATCAAGGGAAAGCTCACTGGAGGCACGGGCAGACCACAGACGCAAGTGGTTGACATTGGCAGTGCAGGATCCTGGGATCAAAGTATCGTATGCCACGGCGTTAACAACTTCACCACCTTCCCAGTCGAACACGGGGCGACCGGTGGTGGGGTCAGTTTTATGGGAAGTGTGACCATAGAAACGGATGGGGTATGTGAGTTTAAAACGCTCAATTTCCCAAGGGTTTCCTCTTCTCAACCAGTTCTCAGGCTTCTCAACTTGGAATCCTTCCATGATGGTTTGCTCAAACATACCGAAATTGTACCTCAAACCATATCCAACGGCAGGAAGGGACAGAGTGGCAAGTGAATCAATGAAGCAAGCAGCAAGACGACCAAGACCTCCGTTACCCAAAGCCATGTCGCTTTCTTCGGCCTGAATCTCCTCCAAAGAGAAGGAAAGCTCCTTGAGAGCAGCTCCATAGGGACCGGTCAAACCAATGCTGTAGAGAGAATTTGTCAGAGCTCTACCCATCAAAAACTCAAGAGAAAGGTAGCATACGGTTTTGGCACGAGTCTCTTCATATTTCTTCTGGGTCTTGTTCCACCGATCGAGCATACGGTTACGAATAGAAGTAGCAGTGGCTTGGAAGATTCCAAACACAGCACAATCCTTTTGAGTCCTTCCAAGAGAAAACTTGACATATGAAACAATATCAGCCATAATGGTATCTTTGTCACCACGAGGTGCAGACACCATCAAGTGGGTGAAAGCAGGAGAAGGAGGTCTAGCATGACCCTTGGATTTTCCACCTGGAATTGGAGGTTTTTTCTGTCCAGACTTCAAATATTTGAGTTGTTTCCCAAGCATACGTAGTACAATTTGATTAATTTTTTGATGATCTTCGCAAATTATTTTCAGAGACAAAATAATTAGATTTAATCACATAATAAATTGCAACATAACCAATTCAATTTTTTGCCAATGACAGATTTATGATATTTATTTGCTTTCCGATTTTGATTATCACGGCTAAAGTGTTTTTGCCACATGTTTACTGCAATATTTTTGAAAGATTTTTCCATATTTTTGCGGATAATTTCTTTAGTTTCTCTGAACTATGATTGAATAACTCAGGAGAAAGTCAATCCCATTTGAAGCCTGTATGCATTGAAAAAAATGTATCACAACACATATTAGTGAGAAATAAAAATTCAATCAAGGGAAAAAACGAGGATATACATAAACGCAGTCAATTCACGTCGATAGGCAGTGGAATAAAAATAGATTTGACTGTCGTGGCATATCACCCTTTTTTTGCATAACACTTTAAGCAAAATTAACAAAAAATGGATTTCGATCAATGGCAAGAGTATTTCCTCTCTAAATTTTATCATCAAGATGACGAAAACCCTCTTAAACGTACTCCTAAAGAAGTAGTTCCTGACGCCGCTCTTTATGGAATGGATGGAACTATGTGGGGTTGTACTTATGAAAAAGAAGGTGATTTTTACATTGACACCGATGCCCTTAAGGTTCTCATGGGTGGAATCTCAGGAGACGAAGCCATTTTCTCTGGTTTCAAATGTCACGAACAAAAGTTTGTATTCATTAAGTCTGCCAAGAACCCCGATGATTCTATCAAATGGTTATACTTCAAAGCCCCCGAGGATCGTGGTGCCTTCGTTTGGGTTAGTCCCGGCCGTGAGTGCTTCGTCTTTGCTTACCATGCCCCTGGAAGAGAGAATCAAGCTAACAGCTCCATGATGATTAGCAGATTCATGAGGACCATGGAAAAGGCTGGATACTAATGAAAATGAAAAATCATGCATAATTGGAAGATATTTAAAATAAAAATCAACTAAACAAAAATATTTTTTATCATATTGGTAGTTTCTGGATCCAGATGCTAGAATAATGTTATATTTTCGAATTCCTGGCTGATTTCATAGATTTGTTCGTTTTGTCTGTTCTACAATTACTCCACAATTTTTTACCAACCTATTTTTACTCTCATTGATGTATATTAGGTGAAATATTGCCTTGTATACCCGAATTGTGCTATATTTTCAGTTCCTTCTATTCTGTTCGCGAAGTTCACAACTTCGTAGGGAAGTTCCCTACTAACACGATACCGATCCGTAATAATCAGATAAAATTGATTCCCTACTTCGATAAATTAAGTGTAAACATGTTCAAACATTTCAAAAATTTATTATTTGTCATCTAACAAAGATTCAGTGACCCAATCTCAACAAATGCCATCTGCACAGCAATTTAAATCAATACATACAAGGAATATTGATTATTCCATACCGATACGCATAGTTTCCATAACCCATTGGATATGAACAGCCTTATCCGAAGCCTCACAAATCTTGATTGCCCCATCCAAAGCATCAATTCCTTGTTCGAGAGGATCCTGATCTTTAATGATCTTCTTAACCTTGACCAAAGCAGCGAGTAAATCGTCTCGTTTCGAAGGGCAACACATACATATCAATTCAAGCAGCCAAACTATACGTTTAACAATATTGATGTGAGCCTTTGAGACACTTTGGAAAACCCCTTCGTATAAGAAGGAAGCAAACTGCACAATTACATCCACAACTCCTTTACGAGCTTGAGCAGAAGGGAAAGGAGTGCTTGGGCTGATCATTTGACTGAAAATAACTTTCCCTAGTCTCACCAGAGTACCCTCACAGGCCTCAATTGCTGACAAACACACATCTTCTGAAGGGTCAAACAAAGATCCAGGCAGATATGAAGCAGATAGGAGAGATCTTGAGTAAGCTGAGCATGAGGGAATAGCCATAGCAAGCTGTGGTAAAAGAGATTCGATTTGAGGAGGGAGTTTGTATGGAATTGGAGGGGGAAAAGATACGAAATTGATTGGAGATATCAAATATTTTGTCGCATAAGCGCATTGCATTTCCTTGAGCAATCCTAATTGATCCATTTTTTGCAGACAGACAGAGAACATATCGGCATCATATGCATCATCAAAGAGCTTATTTATGGTAGAGGAATCAAGCATCTCTTGCTCTTTTCTAGAGTGTCCTGAAGAAGCTATTATCCCCGTGTCTGCTTCATCTTTCACCCTTTGAGTTTCTTTCTTCACTCTCTGAAGACCGTACTCTTTGAGGACACATAGGGAGAACACTGCATGAGGGAGAGAGTCAAGGGAGATGAAAGGAGAGAGGATATGAGTGAGGGTAAGAGCTGACATGAATACTTTCTCAGTGACACGAGATACACAGGCTTCAACCGTTTGCTGTGTCTTGGATTCCCTTTCATCCTCTCCAAGGATAAGCACATAAGAGTACATCTGTCCAAAAGTGGATCTCTTCTCTTGCTCTGCCTTGTATGACATGATGCGATGCATTGTTGTGAACAAAGTCTCAACCAACTTCTGAGGAATAGGATTGGAAGTGTCATATAAGGTTGTAATGGCATTAGCAAATAAATATATGGTATCGTCACACACTACAGAGGCCAAATGAACCAAAAGAATGGTTTCCTTCTCCTTGCATGAGCCTTCTCCTCCTCTCCCATCAGCCTCCATTCTTCTAAGCATCTTGACAGCCTCACAAATCATGTTAATCTCATTCATACTAACAGATATACGGGTGAGAGTCAACGAACAGAGAACAGAGAGCAGAGAGTTGAACTTAAGAAGGGAAAGAAGAAGGATTGAGCAACATATGCCTTCAAGGCCTTCTCCAACAACACCAAGAGAAAGCAACATAATGGAACACAAATAGCATCCGACAATGCAATTGCCATCATCCTGTTCGTTCACACTCTTGAAGGAATGGAGAATCCGATCACTATCGAAAGAAACCGATCCAAATATAGAACGAACACAACTCCTCAGCATATCTGAGAAACGATGGAGTGTGTCATGAGTATGTTTCTCCATCAATGGGTCCTTGGCACGTTCATCCTTATATTCGTTGAGATATCCGAAAATATGGGGTACAATGATGCTGCTCAGGCAGAACCGAGAGATATCGTCACTATGCTGAACAAAGACACTCTCATTCATTAAACGGGAGTCAACGAAGCTCTTCTCAACAGCCTCAGATGTAATACACGGGAATAGGACAGAAATATCATCACTGTTCTTGAGAAGAAGCTCTGGAGGGATACCAACGCACAGCAAAAGTCCAATACGACAGTTGGGATTGGTGCTGAGAACTGAATTCTCAAGAGCGGATACGTTTTGCATCTCCTCTTCTCCTCCACCGGTCTCAATTCTCTCATGTTCACGAGCACGTTGAGTCAAGCACTGACAGGCAGTGACGGCAAGAGTCTCGAAATAGGTCAATGGAGCAGTAGATGAGGGGCTAGCAGAGATTAAAAATGGTTTAACTTTGTCAAGACAGACATGACAAGCGGCTGAAATGCTTTGGATGATCGTGTGAGCAAGACGTCCGTTCGTGGCAACATTCTTGAGCAAACGATCAAAGTTTGAAGGGAATACCTGTTTAGATGACACCATACCGGGAGAAGAATCGGGAGTCATCTGTGGAGAAACCTTAGAACTGCTGTGGACAAGCTCACCAACTCCAAAACCGCCACATTCCCATAGACACATTAAACTATCCTGGGTTCCGATGGATATGAGCATATCTCCTCTGATAACATCATTTCCAAAGGAAGGAGGCAATTGTTTAATTGTGTTATAGACTTGTTGTCTGAAACGATCAATAGTGAAGCGGCTTGAGACAAGAAGGGAGTAAATGGATGGATAAATGGGAGAAATATCGTGTTTGGGCAAAAGAGATGTCAGAATTGAGTTGTTAATACTCAAAAGACGATAAGTATCACTGTCTGAAACAGTGTTTTTGGCAAGGGAATAATAGATACCTATAGCTAACTTAAGGAAAATTACAGTTAAAGGAGAAGTTGAATCGATTAAAAAATGAGAGAATTTGGGTTTCATCCTAAAAATAGTGATAATTTTTTCGGTATAATCATATTTGCTCGAATCAGAATAAAAAGTGGTTGGAGTGGTTTCATATGTTTGTTCGTTGAGCTGTAAAAGCTGAACTAATGCATCATTTGTTGCGTTTCCAATAAGTTTATGGTGATCTGGGCCAATAGTTTCTAATGTCACAGCTTTCGCGTAATCAACACAAATACCGTACCATTGTTTGTATATTATTTCGCCGTTCATTGATATAATGTTGTTTTGTTTTGAAAAAATTGTAGATTTGCGAAGAAAAAGTAAAATGATCAAAGTGAATTCTTCTAATAAGCTGTGCATTTCATCTATTTGAAGAATAAATTTATTGGTTGAAATTGTTAAATTGATTAAAGAACCAGTATTCTTGAATAATTGATCTCATATATATTAATTATACAAACACTTGGAGGAGAACCGTTCCGAACGGAGAGTCTCCCTTTAAGTGACTCAAAACTTTTCTGATTGATCAAAATCAGAATTTTTACGAATAAAAATTGGAAATATAATATATATTAGCCCATTTCCCAACAATATAACGCCATCTAAAAACTATTTTGTAAAACGCCACTTGAAGCTATTCAAGAGCCAATTGGTATCTTGCAAAAGGCATTTTACAAATATTTTTAAAGTATGATTACTTTTCCTAACTTTAAATTAAAAATAAGGTATCTATTGAACGGTAGAAAAACAACACTCATTGTTATTATAATAATTCACAGAAATATGGTACTATTTGAATTAATTAAAAACATTTTCAACGTTTAATTTTATGCATCCATGGATGTCTGCTCATATTTTTTTTTTCGGTACACAAAAACTCCAGAAGGTTTTCTACCATTATTTGATTGCTTACTACTTCAACATGGAACGAGAATGCAATATATATGAATATTGCTGTTGTTTCCAAAAGAACATTGATTATTGTTCTCTATTCTGTATGGTAATGGAAGCGCTTGAATCATTTTATAGGGATCAAAGGCGTATTTTTCATGGACAGATAACTCCAAGTGCAATCCATATTATTTATAATAAGAAAACGCATATTGAAAGTGCTAAAGTTGGTTCTTTATCACCTTCAAAGGTAACCTTTGTTTTCCCCGATCTTTTTGGAAGCTCTGACCCCCAAAAGCATCCTTTTGATTTTATAAAATATGATCATTCAACTTCTAAACATGTTTATTTTGATCATTCTAAGCAGATCTCACTCTATTCGCCTCCTGAAGTTATCTCTGGTTCTAGACCCAGCAAGTCTCCTCAATGTGATATTTACTCCCTTGGTCTTGTTTTATTTTCTTGTATTACTACCGATATTCCATTTCTTATCTCATCTGTGGCAGCAGTTGATATTCTCAAAAATATTGGCGATTTGTCGAATTCAGTTATGAAATTATTTGAAATGCATCATTCTTCATGCATTCCGTCGGCAAATGGACGAGTATTTGACATTATAAACCAGCATGAATTGTTAATGGGACCAGATCCAACTAACTCTGAAAATAACATCCTTAACCTTCTTCTAGCATCCGTTATTGACCAAATGACACGGTATAACGCATCAGAAAGAGTCCATTTTAGATTTATAAAGGGTCAATTCTCCATGATTCGTAAGTTAGCTCACCCGCCCTCTTTTCCTCGTGATTCAGAGACCTCCACGGCTCAAAAACCAGATAAAGAGTCCAAAACAATCACATCTCCGCGAATTCAGGACTCCCATTTTCCAACTATATCCCAGAATTCGAGTTTCTTGACACCCTCACTCGATTCAACTGTCGGAAATGTTCCTACTTCACCTTCTCCATCTTCCACTGACTTTCTCACAACTATAAATAGTAACATGTGTGTTGATACTACCTTTGAACATAAGTTGGATGATATTCATCAAGAAATTGATGAGAAGAACATAAAAGATAAGAAATCTGCCAAGAAAGCTCTAAAATCAAAGAAAAAAGAGGAAGAAGAGAAAGAAGGGAGAAGAAGAAGAAGAAGAGAAAAAAGAAGAAAAGGGTCAATTTGATGCTGTTATTCACCCTCTTGCTCTTTCTTCAGCTTCTCCCGCTGTTAACACAATACTTACTCAGAAGATCGTTGAAGAACATGCTAAAGAACAACATAAACCTTCTCAACAATCTATTTTTGGACAAAAACAACAACCAGATCAAGAACAGGCTGCAGTATCGATGGTATCTTCTGGAGATCTTCCTTTCTTCAGGTTCTTCCACGATGACCCTATCTTATTCCCTATAAATGGACCTCTCTCATCTATAAATATATCTATTGAGAAACTTGAGAATAATTACCATGATGAACTGAGTTTTGATTGTGAGTTCTTTTGTGCTAAAGATCCCACTGATTCTTCTTCTTCTTCTTCTTCTTCTTCTTCTTCTCATTCTGTTGAATATAATATTAGAAAACATTCGCCTGAACTGATTTCTATCAAGGCCCAACTGTGGAAATTCCTCTCTTCTTCTTCAAATATTCCCTGTTCAGTGTCACTATGTATATTTTTAGACATTGAGAAACTTGAATCTGTTGTTGACCATTTTCCGACTGAATCTGACCTTCAACTCACCATCAAAGAACTTTCTGAGATTTTATCTGTCTATTTTGATGAGACCATC
>BQXS01011459.1:0-10353 GCA_024181965.1 Aduncisulcus paluster
GCTACAAGTTGCTGAACACGTTTAAGAGCAGATTTGCGTTGTTCAGCCCGCTTCTTCTCTTCAATTTTCAAAGCCCTACGTTCTAGTACTTGCTTCCTCTCGATTTCACGCTGTATTCTTTCAGCAGCTTCTTGCTTGCGTTTCTCCTCTTTCTTTCGAAGACGAATGAGTTGACGTTCTTTCTCAACTTTTTGTTGTTCAAGTCGACGTTCTTGTAAAGCTCGTTGATTCTTTTTCTGCCTCTCTTTTGCCTCAAGTTCTGCTATTCTCTCATTTTCTTTCTCAATTTCTATTTTTTTCTTTTTTCTCATTTCGATAATTTTCTTCTTTTTTTGTCTCATCTGTTCGTTCTTCTCCCTTTTCTTCTTCATCCTTTCTTTCCTTTTTTTCTGCCGCTCTTTGATCTCCTCGAGATCTTCATCAGTGAGATCAGGCACATGCTGGAGAGAACTAATACCGTAGGGTGATGTTAGCACAGAGGGCATCAAAGAAACGGACATGGAGGTATATTGGTCACGGAGGCGAATAAGTTGCGCCATCGAGGGTTGAACCCGGGGCCTGGCACTTGTTGGAGGATGTGGTTTAATTTTAAGAGAGTTGGAAGTCGTGGCGATCGACGAGAAAGGTCGCATTGAACCTAAACCATAGAATAGAGCTCTTTCTTTCGCCAATCTATCTGTGTGAGGTCGTGACCCATCAGTAGCTACGGTAGCTCTCCTGACTCGTGCCGAAAAAGATGAATTATTCCCGGTCATTTTGTCAAGTTCATTGGTAACTACACTTGAGAGAGCAGGAGTCGTAACGAGTCCTGTGTCAACAAACATCTTTCTGTGCATCCTAGGAGACACAGGAGCCTCGTATATCTCCTTCATGTGTTCCTTTGAGGGGAGAGATTGGGATTCTTCCTGTGAGGACTCTGAGGATTTGGGCTCACCAGATTTGGAATCTATTTGAGAAGGTTTTGAATGATTATTATTATTGATATGATTGATATTGTGATTATCCGTTAATCGAAATCCAATTTTTGGAACAACATGACTCGAGGAAAGGGAAGGCGAAGCGGGTGATGTTGCGGACATGTGAGTGGATGTTCGCGCGCATTTTTGATCAGTCCAGGGCAAACGAAGACGTGGGACAGGGTGGAACCTGTGACCAGAAATAGCAGAGTCTGACCATGGCGAAGGATTCGTTGGTGGGTGAGGAATGAGAGTATTTGTTGGGGTGGCAGGATTAGATGAAAGAGAATGGTTTGTTGTGGAAGGAATATCAAGCGATTTCGGTGTTAATATTGGAGCTTTGATAGTTGTGGATTCCTCTATTGGATTCAAGGGAGATGTAGACCGTGTGGCAGCAGTCATGACAGCGGTCACAGCATTAACGGATGCAAGAGCCGTTATAATCGAAGGTGATGGGATGGTATGTTCATTTATAGGCACATAAGTCCCTGTAGACTGGCTTTCATGGGGAGATTGAACATGAATAGATGATGACCGATCAGAACCAATTGAATGCCGGACAATTGGAGGAGGAGTCTGCGCTTTTCCAAATGAATATGATACTTGAGGTGATTTTTTCGTTGGAAGGCGTTTGGAAGGAGTAATATCAATTGACTTCTTTGGTGAAAACCTTCTACTCTTTGGAGAAATATCATCAGAATGTTGAGTTGAATCACCACGGGGAGATATATCAATTCGATCTTTTGTTCTCGATTTAGGAGCAGATTTGCTCCGGGAACCATATAATTTGACTCTATCACCAAGAACAGAACCATGATGAGTTAAAGTTGGAGTAATCGAAGTTTTTCTATAATCCCCACTAATTAATGGGAGAGAAGAATCATATCCTGAACCGGAAGTTGTTGGTGGTGATGGATGATGTGTATATTTAGCAACTATACTTTCCTGTTTTTGATATTTCTTTAAACCATGAACACCAGCTGATTTTGATCTATGTTGACCATGATCCTTATTTTTGATCGCTCTTACAGGATTGGAATATACTTTATGTAGCTGTTTGAGACTATCTTGGGCTGTAAGTCGCCGTTTGGAAATTTTTGATGATTTATGTGGCTTTCGTGAATGTCTATTTAGTTTTTCGTATGGTTTTTGAGGTGATATTGGGAAGGATACAACAAATTTAGAGTTTTCTACTTTAGATCCACCCATATTATAGATTTGTGAATTTGGAATAATATCACAATGTTTGAGAAGTTATGGAATGGAAAACACAATTATATTGTGAAATTATTTGGTTTTAGTTGGAATAAATTATTTGAAAATTTAATAAAACACCAATAACAAAAAAATGAGTTTAATATCTTCAATCAAGGTATGTTTACTTAACGACGTTTCCTAATATGATAATGTAAATATGTATTAATAAAAAAAGTATTTGAAAATGAAAAATTGTCAGTATATGGCGATGGAGAAAAAAACAGCGTATCTATCACAGTGTATGTTGATAGAAAATATTTAAACCAGTTAATTATGATACCTATTTCTATTTTCCACAACATCCTGTCCCTTCACTCGATGGTGTTTGATCGAGTTGAAGCTGATCTGTGAGGGAAACTTCTGCTGGTTTTCTAGCACCTCTGGATAGCTTTTCAGCAATGTACATAAAAACCTTATTCACTCCAACTCCTGTTTTAGCTGAAGTTTCGAAGTAAGGACAAGAGTGGCTTCCAGCACAGGCTTCACCACGATCGGAGGTGACCACCCTTCGTAACTTCAAATCACACTTATTTCCAACAATAACTTTCACGCAACCTTCAGGAGATCCTCTTTCAATCGAAGAAATCCAATATTCAACCCTCTTAAAAGATTTTTCATCGGTAACATCGTATGCCAAGATTACAGCATCTGCAGATCTAAAATATGATTTGACAATGGTTTTAAATCTCTCTTGACCAGCAGAATCCCATAATTGAAGAGTAATTAACTTACCATCAACTTTCACATCCTTATTCTTGAAATCTATTCCAACTGTTGTAACAAATCCTTCTGAAAACATATCATCAGCAAATCTAAGTAAAATGGCACTTTTACCAACGCCTTAAACGTAGAATAAGTACAAATTAACGAAAATAGGATTATCTCTAGTTCTCTTCATAAGATATCAATAACTATTTGCAAAAACATACCACTTTCTCCAACCAATAATATTTTATAGACTTCTTCAGCCATTATATGTGTATTCCTTACAAAAAACCACAATCATTGAAGAAAATTTCGACCCATGGAGTCATTTATATTTCAGGAAGGAATTTCACGGATAAAAATAAATCAATTCACTTAGACACAACATTGATATAATTTATTTTATGCTTGATAACTTAAAAGGCTTCAGATAAGGGCCGATGAAAACTCCGATTTTTTCTTTTCGTTCCGAAAACCGGCGTGGAGTCAACAAGGGCTAATCATTAGCCAATAATTTCAACTTGAAATTCTGTTCCAATATGCTTTGATGAAGATAAAACTCCAGAATCTATCCCTCTTTATCAATATATTCGAGGAACATCTCTGACAATTTCTTCTTCCCATTGCCATCAGATTTCTCTGAATCATCACTCATTCCAACAGAAGAAGAAGATCTCTTATCGGTGGGTGAGGTATCTTTATGATCCTTATCCTTGGGAATCCCACAATAAAACTTATCTTTATCTGAAAATTTAAAAACTTCAGCAACTGCCCGAACAGCAGGGAAAACATCTTCACTCCATTCTTTAGATGCAAACCAACGCGTTTTACGCTCATTATATAGAGATTTAAGGAGTCCGACAGTGAGATTACGACAGACGCTGATATCAATCATTTCAACATAGGCTAAACTTTGAGAAACAAGGTCGGTAAGACGTTGGCAACCCCGTCTAAGAGCAGAAATTTCCTCAGCTTGCTGTTTTTTCCCTTCAATAATCTGAAATATTTGTCTTTCATACCCAAACTTATCTTCCATGCTCATTCTCCCCCTTTCTTCAGATACCCTTGCTTTTTCCTCCGCTTTCTTTAACATTCTTTTGGCAGCCGCATTAGACAAAGCATCTAGTCTCCATTCCTTCACTTCTTTCTCGGATTTCGCCAAAGAGGCATGAAGAGTTGAAATAGTCTCTTTATATCCTTCGATAAGCATACTAATATCCTCACTTGGCAACATTTCTTCCTTTGAAGAAGAAGATACCTCACTTGACGGGATGTCAATAGCAATATGTTGCAAAGAGGTGGGAGTTTCAAGGTGTTTTCTTTCATGTAATGGTTCATTTGGTCTTTTAGGTATTTGAGAAGATATTGGAGGACGTTTTTGTTCCTCTTTTAATTTCCTTTCCTGAGATTGGATCAATGATTCAGTTCCAGGTATAATATTCCCACGACCATAGGTAGAAGTGGTCAAATCTTTCTCTTGTAGAGCTTCTTTTAATTTAGAAAACATTATAATTTATATGGCATGTTATTATGGTGACGAAAAATGAAAATGTTAAAGTCAAAACGATAAAATGAATGCTCTTTATTAAAAGATGTTAAAGAAACAATGATATATGAAGAATCTGAATAGAAAAAAAAATAAATACAGAGAATGAACTAGAATTTCAGAAGATACAGATTAACAATCTTCTGGAAAGATTTCCAACAGTTTACCATTATACAATGGCAGGATTAACAAGCATCAAGTAGTATCTACTCAATATATTTCGGAAGTAAAGGTCTGAGTTTGGCACAAATCGCGGGATCAACACATTTCATGTCGGTCATGATGGCACCAGCCATAATGCCATGAACAGAGAAATCAAGGGTACTTTGCTCAGAAATACGTTCTGACATATCAGATACCCATTTTTTCATGATCAAAGCAGCGTTCTTTCCATTAACAGCTTGAACTTGAGAAACCATGGCAGCAGTAACGGCCTCATGGGCTTCAATGTACCAACAATCATAGTCAGTAACAAGAGCGACACATGAATAAGCGATTTCACACTCACAACATAATTTTGCCTCTGTCAGAGCAGTCATTCCAACAATATCGAACCCAAGTTTACGGTAGGTAATGGATTCAGTGTAAGTACTAAAAGCAGGACCTTCAATACAGACATATGAGCTTGGTTCTTTCCGAGGGAAGACATTAGCAGGCAAAGACTCATCACTGGAATAAGAGGAAGGAAGGAACAGGGAGGCATCACCAATAAGTTGTGAGGCAAGAGAAATAATCGATTTAGATAATAGATCGTTCTGTTCCGGGCTTGTTGGGTTTGAAAATGGTGCGTGAGCGGCAATTTCAGTGAAGAAAGTATCTTTCCTGTGCCGGGTGCGATCATAAAATTGTTCAATAACAACGAGATCTCTGGGTTTCATCTCTTTTTGGAGGGAACCAACAGCAGAAAAGGCAAGAACGTGACGGACCCCGAGTGATTTTAGCGCATAAATATTGGCTTGGTAAGGACAGGTGGTTGGAGTGTAAACATGTCCTTTGGCATGACGAGCAATGTAAGCAACACGAGTTCCTCCCAGTGTTCCAATGATAATTGGGCAGGAATCTCCAAAAGGAGTTTTGGAGATAAATTCTCTTTCGATCTCAACTCCAGCAGCTTCATACAATCCACTTCCACCAATAATAGCAATGGAAATAGAAGAATCAGAAATAATGGGTTCAGGCATTTTATAAAGTCAAGTTATCAAGCTCCTTGTTAGGAAAGCCAATGAAAACAAATTTTCTTGATTATCTTCTCACCTGAATGGATTCCCGATATAGATATTGCAAGGAATAATGATTCCACGTTAACTAGAAAATGAATTATGTATATTATCCTCAATATATATTTTTTTTCCCTTGAAAAGTCCCTGTCTGACACGTGGTCACCACCAGTCAATAACTTGATGATCATCATCAAATTTGCTAAAATTAAAGGTAATTTTACAAATAAAGACGAATTTGAAATATTTTATTGCATAATTCGGTCTCCAATTACTGATTTATATACTGCAATCATACTTTCTCTTCTCCTTCACTTCAGGAGTGAGATCAAGACCTTCAGCAAGAGATTTCACCGTTCTCTTTTTATCTCTCGAGAGGGTACTATCACTTTTCTTCATATCTTTGATATCTTCTTTCCTACTTCTTCTTTTCTTTCCGGCAGTTTCAGGTTTCGATTCATCTTCCTCCTCTTCATCAATAGCTCTTCCTTTAATCACTTCCAAAGCCTCTTGATCAGCCTTAAGATCAAAGTAGGTCGAAACAAGAGTATCGAACAACTCTTTTACACCTCTCTCATCCTTAACGCAAGTCCGTACGATCGGAAGATCGAGCTCCTTGGCAAGGGCATCACCATCAACCAAAGATACCTCTGAAGAATCCGTGAGAAGATCAATCTTGTTTTGCATGATTACCATGGGAATAGGGCCACATTCTTCTTCGACTCGGCTCATCCACTTCTTAATGGCATCAAATGAAGCTCTATCAACAGTGGAGAAAGCAAGGATACACAAAGCAGAACCTCTATAGTAACTACGTGTGATTGTGGAAAACACTTCTTGCCCAGCAGTATCCCAGAGATGGAGGGTAACTTCCTCGTCAGCAGATTCACTGTAAAATTCTGTTTCAAGGAAATCTGTACCAATAGTTTTTTTATATTCATCAGTGTATTCACCTTTCACAAATCGGGTGATCAGACTAGTCTTTCCTACAGCACCATTTCCAACAACAATACACTTAAGGGTGACTGCAAAAAAGAAAAAAATATCATCGAATAATACACAATATAAATAAAGTGAGAAAACAGTCAAGATTTGACGGGATTCAATCATACCAAGAGATGTAAAAATCAATCAGCATAATCTATCAAAGAGGGAAACATACGATCAACGTCTTCCATATTAATTCAAATTTTTACAAATGTAAACTCTGTAAAATGAGCCTGGGTTGTCAAAAACTCCAGGATCAAAAGATCAAACGAACCCACTGGCCAAAAAAATGAGGAAAATACAATACAAAGCATATTTTCATTTTAAAAATCATTTTATAAAATAATGATCTGATTTATTATCAAAATTAATGCAGAAAAAAAAGAGAAGAAAAAACAACGGGAATAACTTCACTGCTGAGCATATATACATGTTTGCAAAGGAAACGAAATGATTGGCGCTTACACATTTCATATATCTGTAGAAATTTGGTATATTTGATTTCAAATTGGAGGAAATTATGAGTCATAATTTATGAGAGTCACACAAACTCAAAGTTTAGAAATGAACATTATATAATCACATCCTCAAAAATTTAAAGCAATAAATATGAAATGAACATCAAAAATTTTACATGATCATCGAAGACACATTCATTTCTCATGTTATAACAAAAACATCTTCGTCATCATCACCTTCCCAATCAATCCTTCCACGCTCATAACATTCGTTGACAACCTGCTCAACAGCATCGATCTCCACAGGAAATCCGTCTGTCAATATCTCTATCCCATCCCTTCTCAAAGCAATGGTATCTTCCAACCTGATCCCAAGGCCACGATATTCATCCTTGATATCTGTCCTCTCAATGGGGAAATATAGAGCAGGCTCAATAGCCAGGACAGACCTAAGGGGCAGCTCATCGTGGGGAGACAATAGAGTACAATCATGCACATCATTTAGTCCTACGTGATGGACAACAGAATGCGGGAGAAATTCCTTGATATCCTTTGCAGAGATCTTCTGAGAAGGATTCTTAAAGATATCGAGAGCACTACGCATGCCAGGCAGGACGGGCATCAAAGAGAGAGTCAGTGAGTGATAACAATATTGGTTGATCCGAGAAAGAGTGAGGGGACGACCTTCAGCTAGAGATCTGTTCACAGAACGAAAGATATTCTTCCTGGCTTCAAGAACAGATTCATAGAGACGACGTTGAGGAGGAGAGAATCGGGTCTGAGCCTGTTGACGATCTTTGCCGGAATAAGTAGAAAATCTTTTCCACGCTTTTTCAAGATCTTTCTTACGCTGCTTCTCGTTCCTGACTCGATCGACAGTATGTAAAACTGACTTCTCAACATCAGGGAGAACTGGCCCCACGGGGGAATGAGAAGGCGGCATCTTCAGGAAAGAGTTATCTAACAGAGCTCTATCTTTTGGCGAAGGATGATATTTTTGATTAAATTGTTCAAGAACCGATCGTCCAGTTTCTGCACCGAAATTTGGGAGAGGAATTGTCCGAGTTATATCACATACATATAAATAATCAGGTTCAGCGCAACCAAAATCACACAGAAGCATTTCCCCGCCTTTCAAATGACTATCTCCGAAGACGTGGTGGATAGTTTTGCTGTTTTCTCCACAAGCGATTACAGAAGGAAAAGCAACATATTGTGCTCCTCTCCGAAGCATTTCATATTCAAGACGGCTACTTATATCCCGTTCTTTGAGCAGATAATTGGAGAATTGAGGGACGGTTGATGACTTTTGCTGCAACGATAGTGATTTCTTCTTCTCATTTCCGGAGCTGTAGCGTTGGACAACACGGTGAGGTTGAATAAATTCAAGAGTCTTTTTGAATGCGTCAGTACTGATCTTTCCAGCCCTACGAATGCAACTGATCTCAAGCTCTGATTTTTGGCTTTTGAGACAATCCAATTCGTACACCGATGAATTATGATGCACAACAGAGGCATTAATCGTGTCATGCTTACGAGCAAGATCACCGAGGACATCATTCATCTCAGCAACAGTAAATAGATCTTCTTCGGGGATCATCAAGGATTTCACAATATCTTCCCGAGAAGGTTGGATTCCCCAAAATCTCTCGTATGAATCATCTTTGGGTTTTTGAGTAAATGCGTAAAATTTCTTAATTTCGTGTGTTTTAGATTCAGAACTATCAAGAGCAGAAGCATCAGTATCTGAGATTTTAAGTCTTAAACGGGCTTCAAACTGTTCCATAATACTTTTCTTTGTTTTAACAATTGGAGATTCTGATGAATCGTGATCTTTTTTGGAACTTTCATTTGATTTATCAGGTAAATCATACTTAACGAATAAAGTTGCGAGTGATGGATGATTGAAACCTGTAAGATATAATAATGGACTATTTTGACGATATATATGTGGAATTGAACGATACATGTATTGTTGGGGCGTCGAGACGAAGAAATAAGCTGTATTCGAGGGCATGGCATCCAGAAATGCGGCTCTCCGTGCTTCATATATAATAGGATCACCTTTGAAGTATCCCATTGCGATAAAAAGCTAAATTATGTTATATCCTTTTCAGAGGGTGGCAAAATCGTGGATTTCAATTTGTTTGAATCTTCTTCGAGTAATTAATTGCCTGCAATATTAATAGGAAAAAAAATACATTAATTTTAACTATTGGTGAATAAAAGCTACCAACGAAGTTAAAAACGATAATATATTTATTAATATTGACAACATCGAATTTCCCAGCAGCCTACGTAGCTCAGTTGGTTAGAGCGGTGCACTTGTAATGCACAGGTCAGGAGTTCAAATCTCCTCGTGGGCTGGTTTTTTGAATTTGTCGATTTGACCTAAATCAAGGATGATTTTGCTGGTTAAATAGTATTTTATCTTGAAACATTGCACATTTGTCATTGTATTATAAGTAACTCGAACAAAAAATCAAACATCATTCTTTCCTGATTCTTGGTGATATCAATTTACTCATAAATATGATTCTGAACGGAATTAGTGTTATATCATTAATTTTAAATGAATATTATGATTCCTTGAATCGTTTGAGGGAATTAGAAAAACAAACAAAAAAAAAAACAAACAGAGAAATGTCAAAAACAAGTATGAGACATTTTCAGAAAATTCTCTCACGAAGACAATAAAAAAGAAAATTAAAACTATTTAGCTATTTCTGCAAGACTGAGGAAAATTTCTTCAAGGGATACTGTCGAAACGGTCCAATCATCAATCTTTCCTCGTTTCTGAGCTTGCTCAAGAGAAGACGCCACAGATCCGAGAGACACACCCTTGCTGGGGGCAGCGTATATCATTGTTGTGAACATTTGATCAACAAGCATGATTTTGCGCTTAACAGCCTTCTCCACTACTTCCTCGGCTTCGTCCATCTGTTCGTCAGAATCACCGGCAGCAATGACGGTTACACGATAACCGGTTCCATGCTCAGACTTAATTTCTTGTGCGGTTCCCAAAGCCTTGATTATACCTTCATCCATGATGCAGATTCTGTCAGCAAGGGCTTCAGCTTCCTCGAGACTGTGGGTATTGAGAAGGATGGTGGGATTGACAACACGGCCATCGGGGAGAGTGACTGTCCTCTTCTTCACATCTTCAATGAGAGTCCAGAGGGTTCTCCTACTCTCGGGGTCCAGACCAGTGCTGCACTCATCGAGCA
>BQXS01011472.1:0-14285 GCA_024181965.1 Aduncisulcus paluster
TCCATCCTCTTCCTGGATGGAAGAAATCGTGTGCTGTATTGTCGCTTCCTGTTCCAACGTATCCCATCCCTCTCGAGCCTGAACCACCCAGTGCATCCTTCAACAACCCTTTATATCACCTTGGACTGAAGATATCGCACCCTGTCTCCATGGCGTATGATGGGTATGATCTTGTCATTGGGGGAAAGAAAGGGAAGAAAGGAGAGGCAGGGAAAGTGTCTATGTTTGAACTTGAGGACAGACAGGTAGTACAGAAAAAGAAGAGGAAGAGTGATGGCAAGAAGGACAAAGAATCACCTCCCAAAACATCTGATAAATCTGAGCACAGTTATGCTGAAGATGCTGAAGAAGAGGAGAAGGATCCCCGCCGTCTTGTACACCCACCATTGACTCATATTCCAACTTTCCTCTCTAGCTTTGACCTTCCCTCGTATCCCATCTCTCTCTCCCTCTTCTCGTCTCTTCTCTTGTGCGGATGTGACGATGGTATCGTTAGAGTCAGGGATCGTGAATCTGGGCGTAGCGTATTGGATGTTGATGTTGGTGCTAAAATACTCTCTCTTACTTCTCATACAGTCATTGGGAAGATGTCTTCTTCCTCCTCCCTTTCCGATTTGGGTATTACCACTCCGTCTACCCCAACCACATCCATGAATCCAACAACAACATCATCATCTCTCAATGGTCTTGGGGTTTTATGTGGCCTGGACAGTGGAAAAGGAGTTGTTAACATCGATATGGCAACAAAAAATGTGTCCACCCTATTCAAAGCCACTTCTTGTGTGAAGGTCTGGAGTGTGTGTGGAGACGAAGGTAGTAATCTGTTTGTTTGTGGAGGCAGTGATCGAGCCATTCGCTTGTGTGATCCTAGGATTAAGCGAACAAAAAAACGAAATGGATGCGTTGTACATTGCATTAAAGGAGCTCATAGGTCAGACGTGTCGTTTGTTTACTTGGATTCTTTCAAGCTTATTTCTGCAGGTGCTGATGGATATGTGAGTTTTTATGATGTCAGAGCCTCTTCAACGAATGATGAAGAAGAGATGAGAACAATTTCTTCACCAAACCACTCATCAGATTTAAGCACTGTCTTCTGCAAACGTATCCGAAATATGCGTGTTTTCAAGCATTCTCCTGTGATTGGTGGATACATGTGGGGTTCTCGACTGTTCTTACTGGCTGGAGATGGAAACATTCAAATGTATGAATTATAGTATCCAGGATCAATAATTGACCATTAATCAACAGTATTGTCTGCCATATATGCAAATTTATTGACACCTTTTTGATATTCCCATCCATTTTTGAATTCAAGATATCAGAATATTTCTCGACAATTTTTACAACATTTTCTTATTCCTTACAAGAAAATTTGCTTAGTACCCCCTTTGGTCACATCAATATATTTAAATTTTCATAATAAATTGTACATTATTGCCGAAAAAAAAGCAGATTTGGAAAATGATCAAACATAATCTATTATTCATAAAATGATCAAACATAATCCATTATTCATAAAATGATCCTTACATAGCAGGTAATTTATGAATTAAATAGTAAAAAATCCTAATTCGAAGAAATTGATTGGAAAAAAATCAATAAATTTGCCGAGACGGAGAATTGAACTCCGATTTGCCGGACCACAACCGGCTGTAATGGCCATTATACTATCTCAGCACAATCCCAAAATTTGATTTCTTTGATTTAATTATATTTTTGCAAAAAAATTTTCAGAGGGTTGTTTTATTATGATAAATCCTGTTGTCTTGACCTCTAATAAGTATTGAGAAAAATCGAAAATTATTTAGATAATTGATTAAAAACTATTGATTAGGAGTGCGTAATGATTTGTATAAGGAAGATTTATTAGCTTCTATCACTAAAAAAATACCATTTTATGTGAGATAAAGGAATTACGTCTGAATATAATTGACAGACAACTTGTACATACTTGTTGTTTGTCTTGTTGTTGAACAACAAGTTCGATCAAACGAAACGACATAAGTTTGGAAAGAGGATGTTTCAGCAACCTTTAGTTCTCATATGTCCAAGATATTCCCATAATTCTTCTCTTATGGACCCGAATAAACTGGGAAAAAGTTCAGAAGATGTTGTGTTCTTCTTTGTAAATCAAAAGTAGTCCTATGATGTTTTTTGTCTTTATGTGTTATCCTTTTTGTTATTTCTTTTTTTTCCCTGGAATACTCTCTTGAAGCAGATATCAACTCATCTCTCATTTCTTCCAATTTTAGTTTTTCATCATATAATTTCTCTTTTTGTTCAGACATAATTTTTAAAGCTTGATCTTGAGAAATTGCACCTTTTTCTTTTGCCTTTTTCCCCAACTCTTCAACATCGTACATTAATTTTTGTAACTCGGGCTCTGTTGAATAAATTTTCTGATGCTCCATTTTGAGGTCTTCTATCATACGGTGCATCATCATACACTCTTTTTCAGCTTCTGTCATCACTTCTTCAAGTTCTATTTGTTGCAAAACAAACAAAATACAGGAATAAGGGGGAAAAGGCAATTATCATTCAAACCATTATATATTAAAGATTCAATTACTTCAAGGCTACGTGTAGCTTGTATATAAATGGGATTTTCCATTTAAGAAGTGCACACAATTGAAATTTTCGATTTTGGGCATACTTCCAATTGCTTATGTTGCCATACAATAGTTAAATATTTGAATTTACCTAGATACACTGATTTTATGTCTAAATTGAAGTCCTTATCATCTCTTGTATCTGAGATTGCTTACCGTTTACAATATATTGTGAATTATGTCGGATCTTTTTTAGAAATCCTTAAACTAGAACATTACTACGCCACGCGAGCGCTAAGTCTTCCTCAAACTCATATTTATCTCCAATCTACTCTCCCTGAGTCTTCGATAACTTCCTATTCTCCACAAATAACAAAAACACAATCAGAGACCGATATTGTTCTATCTAAAAGTTATTTGCATGATTTACTTTCTCCCCTCCCCTCTTCTCCTCCATCTCCCACTCCTTCAAAAACCATTCGAACTCCTCCCAAAAAAATGCATGCTGGAACTCCAAATCCAAAAGTAACACCGCCTCCCTCGACAAGTGGAGCTTTACATGCGATGAAATGTCTCCATGTTTCTCATCATTCACATCCACCTCGAGTGACATCATCCATTAAATCAATTCTCTCAAGCATTTCCAAATCAACAAAAGAAGACCTACTTCGGAGTGCAAATATTGTTCAAAAATGTCATTTTAAGAGAAATATATGTAAACTCGATGAATATTCACCACCCCATCATTCCCTTTCTCAACCTTCTTCCGGCAAAGTCCATACTTCTTCCGGCAAGGTCCATTCTTCCTCCTCCTCCTCAGATATCGATCTGGATACTCAAAACGAGGACCTTTCATCACCTTTTTGTCTCGAGATGTTTCCAGAAATGTGTGAATATATGGATATGTGTGGAATTCATATTTCTTCAGACACACTTCGACAACCTGTCAAATCCGTGTCTTCCCAAGTTATAATTCCGGCAAAACATTCTCAAAATCAAGGAAAAGATAAACATGAGTTTCCATATGATCAGTACAATATATTCTCTATTCTTGGCGAAGTTTGTCAGGTACCGCCCCCACTATCCAAGCCTTCTTCCTATTTACAACTATATTTATCGATCTTCTCCTCCCCACTCTTGTTCGTTCCCTCTGAACAACATCTTCGGGCGATATCCAAGAGTTCATGTTCTGTTTTTAAAAACCGAATTGATTATTATCTTATTGAGTTGTTTTCTCCTCTCCTCTCTGAGCTTTATTCTCTATGTATTGAAGAAAGGACAGATAAGGAGAGAGAAGAGTTGTTTGATGATGAAGTGATGCGTTCTACTATTCTCTCAATATTTCGGCTATTGTCAAGTGTTTTCAAGTCATCTTCAATCGGATATTACTCTGTCCAAGGCTTTTGTTAAGAATTTAAGTTAATAATTGTTTCTAAATTAGTCTGAAAACCAAACCTTGTTCATTTTCAGCCTAATTTAGAAACAAATGTTACACTGTATTGATGGCATAAGATGAAGGCCAAAAACAAAGCCGATAAGGTCGTATACTCGATGGTTTTCCTCGGGCTGGGGGATGAAGAGGGCCGATTATCAATGATAATTTATCATTATGATATTATGTCATCAAAAACGCCAAAAATCTCGCAAATTAAACGCAAATTACTGAAACAAATTATCGTAAAATCCTTTGATCAAAAATTTAGCGAGAACCTGCTTCACTCTGTCACGGATTAGATAGATCTAGTCTAATTCACATCGTGTTGGCCTTTTAATAAAATATTCCAGAATCCTCTTATTGCTTTTTTTCGTTTATTTATTGTTATTGAATTCGTGATTGTTTCGATTCTATATCATAGTTAAAAAGTAGATTTCTGTTCTTGACCGACATTAGAGTTTGACAGAATCATTAGGTCATTCTTTTTTTATTAAATTGACATTAATGATATCTCTCAACCAGTTCACATTTCTTTTTTCGATTCTTTCCCTATTCATATTGTTTCATTCAATTGCTGCATGTTCAGAGGGTTATTATGGAGAATCGTGTGAATATATTTCTATTACAGATAGTTGTTTTCAAGCAAATATATGTATTTCTATTTATGAATATTCAGAATGTGATATTCTTGAAACTGACGCTAATTCCCTTACTTCTCTTTCTATGGCTGAAGGATCATGTTCTATCTCTTCTGTTGATGGAATTGAACATTTTTCTAATTTAAATGAAATTGTTGTTTCCAATTTCACCGATTCGCTCGAATTTTTGTCAACTTTGCCAAATCTAGATTACCTCGTTTTTTCCAGTATTGACTATAGTCAAGATTTTTCATTTTTATCATCCCTTACGATTTCATCAGTCCAGTTCGATGATTATTCCGTTAATTCAGCCTCCCTATCGGCTATTTTTGTCTATCTTCCATCTACTATCACATATATTGGATTAAATTTCACATTTGGGGTGGAAAATCTTAGCTTTCTAAGCGAATTATCAAGTCCTGGGACTGTTCAAACTTTCCGAATCTTGAGTGCCTATCAAGTCGTAGATTATTCCCCCATCAATATATTGACCAATCTTTCTGAGCTATTTATATCCGGAGCCTCTAATTATGTTGGTTTTGACACTCATCTTGTTGATATATTCGCCAATATATCCTCTTCTCTTACCTCTTTGTCTCTTATTGCAATTCCAACAACCTTAGACCTAAGTACCTTCACCAGTTGTTATTTGGAGTCATTTGTTGGGATATCCGTTAGTTTTCTTAATGGAGATGCCTCTCCCTTGGCGAATTGCACATCTCTCACCAAGTTGTCCATCGAATCGGACGATCTCGATTTGTCCACACTCAATGTTGATAATCTCTACAGTCTCGAGACTCTATCCATTCGTGCTTCCGATGACAATTCATCAGGTTTTACTGCCGATTATTTATATCTACTTCCCAACTTCCAAGAGCTTTATCTCGACACTGTTGAAATAGCCTCCTCTTTCTATCAATGGTTCCGTATTTCCCCCGATATTTTTCCAGCCCTCGTATCCATTGACATATCCGGAACAGATATTGAGAGTCTTGACGGGTTTACAATGGTTACTTCAGATTCTTTTCCTCTTCTCGAATCAGTCAATATCGACCATGCTAATATTTCAAACCCCCAACCATTAATCGATGCCTATCTTCCATCCTTAAGGAGAGTCGGTTTGCAAAGTAATTATGTATGCAACGATTATAGCTCTCCAGAAGAGTTTTCTGCACTTTTCGACCAGTATCAAGATGGCACTGGGGATTTTCAGGCGGTGGTGCTTAATCAACGGTGTAATTGTGGAAATTATACGTGGGATGACGATGGAGCCTTCTGCATGGATACGTATTTCTATTCTTATGATGTCGGATGTGATCTTGGCGGTATTAAATCATTCTCAAGTCTTGAGGATGCACAAAGCCACGCACAAACGTTCACGTGCGTTGAGTCCATCGGTGGAAACACATGTCTCACTAGTGATGCATATCCTATTGTGATAGATGGCATTGGGAATAGACCAAGTGCCGGAGGGTGCAGCGAATATCATGAGTGTATTTCGATTGCAGGCGGAGAACCTTATTGTGCTTGTATTGAAGGATGGTACGGTGCTGCATGTGACAAGGAATGTCCCGTCATATTGGATGAGAACGATTATGAAGTCATGTGTTCAGATGACTCGGCTTGTCTCCAACTCATGCACACGTGTCTTTGTCCTGACTTTACTACTGGAGACGCTTGCCAATATGTGGACTTCGTTGATGAAAACCTCCCTATATATCTGTGCGATGAAACTCTTCAGTCTCAGTCCAAATATATGGGGTTTGTTGACAATGAACCATTCGAATGCACGGAGGATGGAAATATTCTCATTACAGACATGGCTAAGCTCTTGTTTCTTAATTTAGAGAATTCCAATGTCACTGATCTCACTGGTCTCTTATTTGCAACAAGTTTGACCTCTTTGATGATGGATTCAATCAACTTAACTGAAGATGCCGCATCCTCGATCGATTTGTCTGAATTTACGACAATGACAGAACTTGAATCGTTAACCATCTCCTCTTCTTCAAATTTCTCAATATCGACCGAGTCTATCCTCAACCTTCCAGCTTCTTTGGTTTCTCTGAGATTTACAAACGATCAAGTGGGAGAAGATGTTGATTTCTCTCCTTTAGAAAATCTTGTTCTTCTCGACCTTGCCGATAATTCAGATTTCAATCTCACACTGGTTAATTTGCTTCCTGACAGTTTAGAATCCCTTGATGTCGCCAACACAAGCTTTTCTCTTCCTATTCCGGGTATTTTACCTCAATACATCAGATCGCTTAACTTGATGGGCACACCTGTTGAATTTCCATCATCTTTTGATAATATGACACAAAATGATGGATCTCAACTTCCAAATCTTATTTCCTTGTCCATTTCTGAAACCTCAATATCATCCTTCACGGGTCTTCCATCCACTATTTCAACACTCACAGCTGCCAGTTGTCCAGGCTTATCTTTACTATCTCTAACAAATACGTCTGCTCTGAGTGCTGTCGTTCAGCTTGATTTGTCAAATAATAACATATCTGACCCATCTCCATTATACTTTATGGAAAACCTGGAGAATATTAATCTTTCTCAAAATTCTATTTGTGGATCAGATGTAAGTTCTCTCCTTCTTCTCGATAAATTCATCAGTGACGATATTGAAATTGAAGTTGAGGATAATTTATGCCCTCAATGCGATGGATCAACTTGTTTAGCGTGTTTAACACTTGAAAATACTTCCATTTCTGAAAACAAGGTATGTGTGGAGACTTATTTCGGTTCTGGATCGTACCAATCTGTTTGTGCAAGTGATTCTTTCGTGGAATACACTTCTTTGAATACATTTACATGCACCCAACCTCTCTGTGATGGTGGAAACTCATATTGTTGTGCTGCGTGTCCATACGGTCAAGAATGTAGATTTTCCTCTGTTTCCGGTGAGAGTTCATGTGTAGATATCATTCCTGACGACGACTTACACTCATCAATCGCCAATCTTCTTGATGACTCTGATCAGGACATTACGAATGGTTTATTCAGCGTTGCCTCTTTGAAGTCACTTGTTTCTTCAACCGATGAACAAGATAATGTCGCACCGATTCTTGATTGCACTGGTTCAAATGTCAGTGATTTGACAGGAATTGAACATCTTCAAGGGATATCAGAGGTATATCTGGATGAATGTCCATTGAATGCCTCCTCAAATCTCTCAAATCTCTCAGTTTTATTTGGTCTTGAGAAACTTTCGATGAATTCTATCGAAGCAAACACTGAACTTCCCGACCTTTCTGATCTCGAGCTTCTCACATGGTTTGACATTCATAATTCCTCATTCTCCATTCCGGGAGATGCATATGTTCTTCCCTCTAGCTTGTTGTATATCAATTTGAATGGTTCCTCAATTGATCAGAGTGGATTTGACTGGAATATTGCTGAAAGATTACAATATCTTTTGACTCTAAATATTGGTTCGACTGTTGTGACCGATATCTCTAAGCTATCGCTTTTACAAAGACAATCTATTCGTGTTTTGGATGTCTCGTATCTTGATTTGGGTACAGATTCCATTTCCGTTATTGAATCGATGAACCATCTTATATCTATCACTCTTGATGGCTGTACAAATATTACCACAATCCCCGATCTCTCTGAGAGTTATGACAGTTTGCTGAATCTTAGTATAGCCTTCAACCCTTCTCTCACAACGTTATATCCTTTGTTCCAATATGGACTCTCTAATCTGACCTCAATCGATGTGTCTAGCTCTTTCATTAGTGATATTTCACCATTATTCGATATGCCTGCACTCTTGAGTATTGCCGCAAACAATACCGCAGTATGCGTTGGCTCATCCTCTCCTGAGGATTATTACCTGTATTTTGTGAATGGATCAGAGACCGATTTTGTTCTATATATGGATCCATTATCATGTAATTGTGAAGATTCTTTGTCCTCTATTCCTATTTCTGATTTTAAGGTCTGCAGTGAGACTAAACCTGGCTCAAATACCTGGTATCCTGTCTGCTCCAGCCATAGCATTGCATCATACACATCTGTGGATACCTTCGAGTGTCTAGCTCCACTCAACACAGATGGTGAAACATATGGATGTTCTGGAGGTTGTGAGTATGGATATGAATGTAGATATGATGATGAAACACAAGCTTCCTCTTCATGTTATCATGTGATTGCTGATACTAACTTGAGAGCACACGTGACAAATCTGATCTCTGATAGCCATCGCGTTAGTTCACAAGGAGAATATCTTGTTAATGCCGCATCTCTGAAACATTACTCTGGAACAGAGATATATTTCTCTGGATATGAGTTGGAGAGTGATGAATTGGTAAATGATCTCACTGGTCTCGAATACATGTCTTCCTTGACAAGCATAAATATGTCATCCCATTCCTTCTCTTCTTGTGACCCTATTAAATATCTCCCATCTGTTTCAAGTTTGATTCTCGGTCACAATGCCAATCTCTCTGATATTTCCTGTGTTTGTCCTTACCAATCGTTGGTTACATTGGATATTTCTGCATCTCCTGTGCTTGAATTGCCCTCTTCGTGTTCGTTTTCTCCCTTTTCTTCTGTCACTTCTCTTGGCATTTCAGATACTCTTATTGCAGACCTCAGTGTGTTGCTTGACGATAACGATGAAAATAACACTCTGACGAGACTATCTCTCGCTTCAACAGATCTCTATACCTATAGTGGAGAATTTGAAGCATATATTGACATTTCTCAGCTTTTATCTTTCTCTTCTATCGAGGATTTGGATATTAGTGGCCTTGAATTGTCCGAATCTTCACTTCAAAATTTACTTCATTTGTCTCTGAGATATCTTACTATTGCTGACAATTTACTTTACGACATTTCTCCATTGTATCAGCTTAACCAATCACTAATCTATCTTGATATCTCTGAAAATAATATTTGTAATGCTAATTCTGAACAATATTCCTCGTATTTGCCCTCTACTTCCATTATTCTGAACAATCAAAATGAGACAGATTGCGATAATTGTACAGTGTCAGTGACTCTAGATGATGGAACAGTCATTCATGCCAGTGAATCCTCAGATTCTGGGTCAATTTCTGCCAATACTGTGTGTCGTGCAGTATGGGATTGGACTGAAACGGATGAAATGACGATGGAAAGTACTTTACACCAGTATTGGAACGTTGAGTGTAACTTATACAGTTATCTTGCCGAAGATGGAACATGCATATCCTATATCAACTCTGTCACCTCTGCACCAGCCTCTTCCTTCCCCCTCTGCGTTGAGGAGCGTATGGACCATATAACTAAAATGTGCGATAATTCTGCGGGTGACTCTACAACCTGTATTGATGGGTGGTATGGTTCTGAGTGTATAGACGAATGTCCAACAGACTCAGATGGGTTTGTGTGCGGAAATAATGGAACGTGTCAGTATGATAGTCGTGCTTGTGAATGTGACGATTCTCATCAGGGTTCTTATTGTCAGTATGTTTTATTTGATGATTCTGATCTTGAAGCGTTTATATGTGATAACATTGAGGGATTAACCTGCAGTGTCGATGGACACATGTTGTTCGAAGACCTTGAATCGGTCACAGAACTTGATTTATCGGGCCAAACTGATATCACATCAATTGGTGGAATTGAGTATGCCGTCAATCTAATATCCTTATCGTTGAGTTCAATCTCTCTGTCAGATTCTACGAATGTTACTGAACTCTGTGAATTAACCTCCCTTGAGAACTTAGATCTTAGCAATTCAAATATATCGTCAATCGGCTGTTCTATCGATTCGATATCCACTCTCGATATTAGTTACTCTGAATTGACAAGTTTAAGTGCATTCTCACAATGTAACCTTGATTCATTGAAGATGGATGGAGTATCTCTTGATGATATAACGATTGTTGAGTCCTTTACAGAACTGGTAACCCTTGAGATGAGTTATGTCTCGATATTCGACGATGATACTGATATTAATGATCCTCAAGTTCATTCTCTTTCTTCAACTGATCTTTCTCTGATTGAATGGAATGTTTTCGAAAGCCTTTCATATCTTGTTGCCTCCAACAATAATATCGACTCCTTATTATGGTTGGTTTACCCATATGTCACAGAATTCCATTCTCTGGATCTCTCCTATAATTCTATTAGAGATCCGACTCCTTTGTATTTGTTAGGAACCTCTCTATGCATTGCTGATCTTAGTTATAACTATATCTGTGGATCTGACACATCTGAGTCGTATACTTATTTCTCCTCTCATTTCCTTGATGTTGAGTGCCTTGAGACAGAGTATATTTTTAGCGATCAGTTTGAATGTCCATGCTCCTCTTCTTCTTTCTCGTTTGAGTCCAATCTTGTTTGTTCCGTTGGGTGGATTGATGAATCAGAATCCAGTGTATATCTCGCCTCATGTTCTGCATATTCATACAAAGTCATGGACAGTTCCACCGATGTTGGGTTTGTATGTGTAGAATTTGGCTCTGATGACGACGAGTCAGGGGATCCTGAGATTGTTGAGGAATGTCTCTTGCAATGCTCCACCCAAGGTCACTTTGAATGTGTTGATATCATGTCATACTCTACATTGTCGACTTCTGTGTCTGTCGAGTGTGTATGTGACGAGGGATGGTATGGCGAAGAGTGTTCCCGTGAATGTCCAGTTGTGATCAGTGATGTTGATAGTCTTGAGTATCTGTGTGGTGCTATTGATGACTCTGTGACTCAAGGTTCATGCAATCTCTCCTCCCATTCGTGCGAGTGTACCCTTGGATGGGGTAGTGATAATTGTTCTGAAGACCAGTGTGCTATGACATCTGAAGAAGGAGTCTGCAATAATCATGGAACCTGTTACCAACTCTCCTCGTCATCTTCCTATTGTAGCTGTGAACAAGGGTACGGTGGGGACTCGTGTGTTGATAAGACCTGTGACGATTCGAGTGGAGAGTTTTGTTCAGGCGTTGGTATCTGTGAGAAGGATTCATATGGAGAATACCATTGCTCTGCTTGTGACTCTGCTTATACTCTTAATTACGATGCTTCTGACTGCCTTCCTATGTGTTCCCCTGTTTCATACTGCGGGGACTATGGTACATGTGTTGGATCAAATGAGTGTGTGTGTGACGATGGATACAGCAACAATCCAGAGGATGCGTCAGCTCCCTGCAGCATTTATACGTGTGGAGACGATGCGTCTAACCCCTGTTCTGGCAGTGACCATGGTATCTGTACTCGAATAAGTTTTACCGAGCACGAATGTTCCTGTAACCTTGGATGGAATGGTGATTCTTGTGAACTTGAAGGCTGTCCCATGATAGATGATGGCTCAGGTTCCTTTATCTCGTCCTGTGGTGACCATGGCTCGTGTGTCATGAGTGAACTCGATGGAACAAGCGCCTGTGAATGTGAGATTGGCTGGGAACTTGGATTGGAATCTCTCATGTGCGATTCTATGAAAGGAACATGTGTTGATGATGCCTCATGCAGTGACCAAGGAATATGTTCGTTAGATTCTGATCTTGAGGAATGGAATTGTGAGTGTTTCTCAGGTTGGGGTGGAGAGTCATGCTCAATCGATGAGTGTTCTGCCACCTGTGATACCCTCCATTCAACTGGATGTGAAGACATTCTTGGCGATGGATCTCTTTCCTGTGCTTGTAAACAAGGGTGGATTGGCGAGATGTGTTCAATTAGTGATTGTGATTGCCACGGCAAAGGTGAATGTGTAGATGATAGTTCTAATCCTGGAGCTTCAATCTGCGAATGCATTGGTGGTTGGTCTGGTAACACATGTGATGCTATTCAAAATGATTATGATTCAATCTGTTTTGATACCTTCTGTGTTCCTTTCACAACTTGGACCAGTCTATTTCCACTCGTTCCTTCCAGAAGTTCTTCAAACATTATCAGGGGCCATGGAATCTCAATTTTCTCTTCTTCCACCCATCCAATCGATTATTCTTACATGTCTTTCCCCTTTGTTGAAGCTGTACTTGATCCTCTTCTTACAGAGTTTCTCGAGGAAGGAAGTCAGGTTATAGCCGATGGATCTGTTTTTTCACTCGAATCTGATGAATGTCAGATCATCTTTTGCTCAGATTCTATTACTAGCATCTCTGAAGATACCCAATCAATCATTTCTCTCGATCAGGTAATGTGCAAAACATTCTCTCTCTCTGAATGCTCATTTGAATCCAATTCTGTCGAGCTTAAGAGTTTTACTCACTCAGCAATGAGTGTTATTCATGGGGTTAACAAGCGAAACTGTCAAGATACTGCTTGTGATGTGACTTTCCCCGTGTTCTCTTCCATTGATCACTCCTCTGTGCGTCTTTTCCCCCAATACGCTCTCCCTGAATGTAATAGTTCTTCTCATCTTCTTGTTATCAGAATATTTGGAGATTCTCTTGCCCAATGCATTAGAATTGAAGATGGCGAAGATGACAGTGTTTATTACGAGTGGTCAAGGATGGAATCTACGGGATTATTTGACATGGGAGATAATTATTCTTCAGAAATCACGTCTTCAAGTTCATCCAGAGTTGGAAACATCGCTCAGCAAGAGTTTTACTTGAAATCGTATGAAATTGCTCTTTTATGCAGAGGATTGCGTGCTGTTCTCGAATGATTATTCAATTACAAATCAAATCAATTTTTTTAAGTTTTTGGTTTATTCTTTTTTCTTGATGATATTTTATTTTATTTTTTAATGCGTTTTTATTGATTTTGATTCATTTTTTCGCAGACTTATTTTGTTCTGACCTTTTTGTTTCTAGTTCCCTCGCTAGTTTTTAATCATTTTCAGCTTTTGGTAACAACTATTATTTTAATATAATGATTATTGTCATAAATTATGACTCATAATGATAATATAAGGTTATATAATTCCAAGATCTACTATAAGTTATAGTCTATAACAGTTAACTCATCAATAAATCAGATGTCGACTCTTCTTTTTTCGACTACTGGCCAGGCCATAAATTAGATGCTCATGCTCTTTCCACACCCTTTGGTTATGAGCCTTCTTCTTGTCATTTCGACAATGATATGGGGTTATTTCGATGAATTTCAACTATTCGCCTCGAAATATTTTGTTTTCATCTGAAATGGTCATTTATATTTGTAAAAATAATGCTAAAATCGAAGAATATTTCACTTTCGTTTCATTCATTTCTAAAAATAGAAATTCTAAAAATAGAATTGTATTTTCAAAAATCCATCTATAACGGGTAAATTGGTGTCTAAACTGCTGTAATGTTTGGTATTGTCTCTTTATTAGAATAGAACATCTCTTGTATAAAATAGATGGAGAAGATTTCTGTTGTTCCGATGGAAATGATCGAAATAATTGACCATTCTTCTCAATAAATCCAACAATCAAGGAGAGAATCCCAAACTATCCTCATTTCTGAAGACTCTCCAGTGGAGAGGTATTCTTGTTCTAAAGTAGTCTCCTCAGCTTCAGAAAGATCCCTTCGATCAGTGATTCAACATCATGTTGAACATGAATTAAGATGCTTTTATTGTTGTGAATAGGGCCAAAGAATGGTCAAAAAAAAGAGATACTCATTCGAAAAGTCGTGAAGGCAGTGACCATCATCAGAATGTTTCAATGGCAGAAGAGAGATTCGTTCAGCAGCCAATAATTTCTATTGGCAGAGAAAAAACAAGGGAGAAAAG
>BQXS01011479.1:2532-16511 GCA_024181965.1 Aduncisulcus paluster
TGCACATTTTCTCACATAATTATATGCAATGGCCGTCCATTCCGCATATTTAAAAGCTAGTTCTCCATCTCCAATGTTTGATCCGGAAACTATCCAATTTCCTACTCGTCGAAACAGAATATCATCAATGTCGTAAGTAACACCACCAATCCCATAAATTGTTGCATCAAAACATGGTTTATGCTTACCTTCAACAATATTTTTCACATTAATTTCGACTTGAGACTCAAAATTGTGAAGGAGCGCATGAAATTTTTTCTCTCCTTCAAGAGCGGTTATTGATTCTTGAATAAGAGAGGACGTAATATTTCTTTGTTTAGAAATCCAAGACATATAAAATACTTAAAAATTATAATAAATACGGTAGATATAGCAAAAATGTAAATACAGTTGAGAAAAAACACCTTAAGAATAAAATTGAAATTCAATAATTGAGTAAATAGTTTAATAGACTTAATTTTAAATAAAAATAAAAAATTTGAAGGATGTACACACAGAGAAATAGAAAATATCTGGAGGTTGAGAAATATAGTCATGAGAAAAACATTTATTATTATTGAAATACTAATACACGATACCGCATAAACAATTTAGAAAGTATTTTTTGCGAGTTGACCAGAATAGTCCGATCATTCAGCTTCTGGGGGTTCCATCTCAGCCAAGTACAATTTCACGTAACCGTAGAGGAGAGTAACAATTTGACTTCCACACTTGGTTTCGAATAAGTGTCTCACTTGGTCCTCAGGCTCATCACCCTTGCCAGAGGGCATGGACATGGCGAAAGTACGATCGGTATGTCCCCAGGTCAAAATCTCGTGAAGGTGGAAGAAGGAGTGGTCATCAAGAGGGTTCATGGTGTGGTGGTCGAGTAAATGGATACCCTTGGCGGCAACACCGATCCAGCAACGTTTACCGATGGATTTGTCAGCTTCAGACAAATATTTGGCGTCAAACAAAGCATATCTATGGTATGGCAAAGTGGCAATCTTCTGGATATATTGGGTTTCACAGTCAGAAGGAGTGACACCGACAAGCTCACGGTGGTTTCTGAAGATCAATTGTTCCCAATAGGCAGATTTTTTGCTAGAACGCTTAGTGGCGGGAATGTACTCAGCAATGTGCTTACCAAGGAATCCGGGCTTGTGCTTTCTCTCATCATGGTCGCCGTAAGTAGCTTGGAAGCAAAGACCAGCCAATTGACCGATTTGATCCTCAGGGAGAGCATAAATACCTTTCAAAACATTATCCTTGAATTGAGAAAACATAAGGTGTTTGAGGACGGGATCAATGGTGTAATCTTCTTTGTCATCCATGAAAAAAACACGTTTATAAACGAATCTTTCATGACCAGTCCACTTAGCCATAGTGTCAGCGATAGTGGCCTCTTCATCAATAGCAGTAAGAGGACGACTAAAGTCCTGACCCTCCTCAAAAATGCAGAATTGGTTGTCATTTGTCTGCAACTCAATCTTATCGGCTATCATATCAGCCAACTGACTACCAGTAGTTTTATCATCTATTTGGACGGTCTTACGGGAACCATCCAAAAAATATACACAAGCCATTTGACGATCGGACATATTAAATGTTTTCTAAAGTTCTAGCACAAAAACCAAGGACCACAAACTTGTCGCGGGTCTATTTTTGGAAGTTGCAATATTCTAATTCATTATTGCTAAAATGAAGAAAGATAAGTCATTATAAAGCTTTAGAAGTTTTATTTTTGAACAGATTGGGTCGATTTCATCTCATTTTAAGAGTTGGCATTTTGTTCGGGAAAAGTCCATTTCTGCTCATGCTATTTTTTCCAATTTGAATATAATAATTGTATTATATCCATCGTTTTTCAAAAACAAAAATATTTTTTGAGATAATAAATTACTTTTCCCTTTTTCATTCTATCTACCCAAATGGCCCACCTAATAAATGAAATTTTATTTTAACCCAGCCAGTGCTTGTTTTTCCATTTCCAACTTTAATTTATCCTGTTGTAATCTTGAAGATTCAAGGTCCAACAAGAATTTTTGATCGGCGATATCCATTCTGTCAGTTTCAAGAAACCCATCATCAGGAATCTCTAGGGCAATATCCAATATCTTTTGTTGCTCAGAAATAACGCTGTGTAAGCGTTGCAACTCCTCTTCGTACTCTTTCTTCATGGATTTGAGAGCTTCATTATCCACACGTTGACTTTCTCTTGCAGCTGTATATTGTTCTCTTTTGGCAATATCCAACACCTTTTCCTGCTCAGAAATTGTCGAACGCAAACGTTTCACCTCCTCTTCATACTTTCTCTTCATGGATTTGAGAGCCTCAGTGGTCACACGTTGACTATCTCTTCTATCTGTATATTGCTCTCTTCTACCAATTTCAAAGGATTTCCCAAGTTTTCCACTCTTTTTTATCCCATCCACACCCATGAATACTAGTTTTTCAGCCTCTCGAACCTTCTGGTCTCTCTCACTAACTCGTTGAGATCTACGCATTTCAACTGCCTTTTCCATGCTATGAATATCTTCAAGGCGTTTGTTCCATGTAGCTTGGACAGAGGGTACCTTTTGGCGACGCTCACGGGCTACGGCATCTAATCTTTGTTGCATCTTATTCATTTGTTGGTCATGGCGCTTTTTCATATGTTGAAGATGGGATACTTTGCGTTTGGAATCATTTAACTGTCTTGTGATATCTTGTTCTTTCATAGCGGAAGAACGTTCAATTCTGTCTTTTTCAAGCGAAAGTTTGGATATTTCTGAGGATTTGGTTTTTAACTGACGCATCAAATTATCTATTTTGTCTCTTAAATCTTGTTCAACTCTTTCATGACGTCTAGAATCGGCACTCATCCGAGCGTCACGTTCAGCTAAGACATCAATTCTTTTCCTATTTTCGGACGCTTTTGACGCAAATATGGATACTGTTTGACATATTTGTTCACAAAATGCATCAATTTCAGAACTGCGTTCACTTTCGGAAGGAAATATTAAAGTAGGGATCGAAAGTGATTGTAAGGTAGAATTTGCCTGTTTTTCTTTTGCCAAAGAAGCATCTCCTGTTAGAGTATCCCACATATCTCCAGGAGCATCTTCCTCTTCAGCAAATGGATTTATCGAATGTTTAGTGAGATGATCCCAACTATAAAAAAAAGGAAGGAAATAGATGTAAATAATAGCACTAAATTCAAAAATTTTAATAATTCATAAAACATACGCTGACATGTTGTGCAAAATAGTTTGTATTATTCAAATTTCGAATTAGAAATTAAATTCATTATTGCAAGGGTCAAAACAAAATATAGAATGGGCTTAATGCAAAATTTATGCAACTAAATCTGTGATTTAACCAGAATTTGGCGGATCACAGGAATTCATTCTAAATCATTGTAGAAAGATAATCCATAACAATTAAAGTTATCTTCTGAAAAAAGTATTCAGATAAACTCATTTTTCTTTGGTAAAATTGTAAATTTATTATTCCCTTTGATTTGAAAGCAATTCCACCGTTTGGGGTTCATATATCCAAAATGTTTGAGGCCAGATTAGATCAAAGTGTTCTTTTCAAACGTATCATTGATGCCGTGAAAGAACTTGTTGAACAAGTGAACATTGAGTGTACTGCTTCTGGGATGGCCATTCAAGCCATGGATTCCACTCATGTTGCTCTCATTCAACTTAATTTAAATAGTAGTGCCTTTTCTACATACAGATGTGAACCTAGTTGTACTCTTGGTATTGATGTAAAAGAAATCCAGAAAGTTTTCAAATCAGCTGGTGCTGACGACGCTCTTACCCTTCGTACTGATAGTGAAGATGCTGATATTCTCCGCATTATCTTCCAAAGTGAAGGAAAGAAGAGGTTATCTCAGTTTGATTTGAAACTCATGGATATTGATGAATCAAGTGTTGGTATTACCGAAAGAGAACATGATTTTGTTGCCCAAATTGATTCTGGTGAGTTCTTCCGTGTTTGTCGTGACTTAATGCAACTTGGAGACAAGTTTGATCTTCAAGGAAGTAAGAAAGGTCTCCAATTCCATGTTTCTGGGGATTCCACAAGTGGAACTATTCTTCTCCAGCCCACTGATGCTGGTGTAGATGATGACTTTGATGAGGAGGATGAAGAAGGTAAGAGTTGTCTTCGTAAATTGGTTGTGAAGGCTGAGGTTCACCTTACAGTTTCCGGGCGTCAGTTGATGCACTTCTGTAAAGCCACTCCCTTGTCCGATGTTGTTGAACTTCGGATGAGTTCTAAGTCCCCTCTCTCCCTTGTCTATCCTATTGATAAAGGAGGAAACTTAACATATTACTTAGCTCCTAAAAAGGATACAGAAGAGGACGAAGACGAGGAAGAAAGTGGAAGCTCAGAGCATGAAGATGGAGAAGAGCAAGCTAATGAAGAGGTTAAGAACGAAGTGGATGAGAGCGAGAGTGACTTCTAGATGTGCGGTGTTGTTCCTTCCTGATATATTATTGAATGTTAATAAAAAAATTTGAATGAAATCCGATTGGTTTGTTGTGATTGTATCGCTTTACTCAATTGGTGGCATTACTAACAACTTGGATCATTGAATGAGGTTCCCTCTCACTCATAATGAGTATCTAGGTTATCCAAGGGTGGTATCACTCACAATCGTGGCTGGGACCACTGATCGGAGCTGAAGCAGGATGTAATCCAATTGACATTGAAATTATTTGATTTTAAATGATTTGACCTCAAAAAACCATCACCAACGGAAAAGAACTTTCAAAAATATTCCATGCCGAGTTAAATTGAAAATTGTCAAGACTTTGTTGGAGATACAACTACTTTTGTTCTTTTTGAGCAATATAATCATATTGGAATGTCTTCAAAACGACAGTCAAAGTTAAAAGTTCCTTTATCTAATATCCCTAGTGTGTCTAAAGAATTGAAAGGGGTTAGAGAGGATGTATGTTTTGATTTTATTGAGTCATAAGGTTTTTATTTCACTATTTTGATTGATTTTATTTTTATTTTATTTATTTTGGGATTTCAATTCGTTATTTTTAGCTTGTTACATTACCTTTGTCATTGGTCATAAAAAATTATCAACAAGAAGAAGAAATTGAAAAAAGGCGCAAAAAAATTATTCAAACAACAAATCAACAATTTTTACATCAAGAAACGGATGACGAAGCTAAGGAAGAATTTTCACTATTTTCTCCACGAACTCAGCTCCCCAGGCATTATTCAACCCAACCCAAATTAGCTAAAGTTGAAGTAGCATCAGTAATTGAGATGCCACGAATGAAATCAATTGAAATTGTGGAGTGGATCATCCAAAGAGGAACCCATCTTCCAATTCAAGCTCAGAGAAATCTTGCTATTTGGCTTTTACAGCATCGAAAAATTGATATTGTTACTCATAGATATGGTTTTGAAGAAATTATTAGAAAAGTTTGGCTTGGAATCCAGTGGAACAAGGAAGATCTCGATGAGACTATACACCTTCCTTCTTCCCCCGTTATAAAACATCAATCAACCGGAAGACTGAGAAGAGCAAGATATGATTCGGTTATTCATCAAGTTGAAAAGGAATTAGAACTTCTTCAATTTCGAAAAACCCATATGATGGAATGGATAAAGAAAATAGAGGCCGAAATCAATCAAGCTGCTACAACCAAAACTGAAGCAGAGGAAATATGCTCTTCATTAGCCTTATTTGCTGTAACTGAAGAGGCTTTGGCTAGAGAAATTGACATTCAGAATGCAAAATTAACTTCGCGGCAATCTTCATCAAGAACCAAGGGAATAATCGCCCCAAGCAAAACATACCGATATTCAACATCTCCTTTGATATCTTATTCAGGTTTTGGAATGATATATCTTGCTAAAGGTGAGGATCTTCGGAATTGTTCATTTTCCTTCTATTCGCCACTCTCTCAGAGTATTTTCGTTAAAATGCGGCTAGTCAATGTATTGAGTCTTGCCAAAATTGATTTATTTTACCATTCTTTAGTGATGGCCTACTTAACGCAGTATATTGGTATGATTCCAAGCGTTTTCCATAAGAAAGATCCAGATATCGTGAAACAGAAAGCTATTTATGATAGGATGAGGTTAGAAACAAGTTATCAGGCGAAACATGCGCTTAGATACCTTTTACAGGAAGAAGAAAGGGATGGTGATCGCAGACCGCTGGAAAGGAGGGCCAGTACGTCTCCAATATTAGAAAGGAGAATTACTGTTGTTTCTCAAGAAGATAAGGAATCCAAAAAGGAAGATATTGATGTGGAAGCTGCCTCACAAGATGTTGATTCGACACTTGTAAAATCCGAAGGAGAGAAAAAGGAAGAAAAAGAAGAATCTAAGAAAGGAGAGGAAGAAGAAGTGAAAGAAGAAAAAGAGGAGGAGGTGAAAGAAGAAGATAACCCCACTAAAGTTGCAACTAACCATATAATTCCAGATGATCAATCCTCCCCTGATGAGGCTGTGAAGGTTGTACCCATATCCATTGTAACATCCACAATATCTCATGGCGGGAAAAGAAGGAGTGCACCAATTGCTTCTTCTGACACTCATCACTCTGAGCATGACTCGCCTTCAACAAAGGCTTCTCTCGAAATGGAGAAAGAGTCCCTGTTTACTGAGAAATTGGACGATGGTTTTCGGGAAGAGGGTGACTATCGCCCTCATTCTTTGTTGCATATCGATCACGATCCAAAGCGACAGACTACGATCAATCGGCCCATGGAGATGGTATTCGGGAGTAGCGGATCGTATTTTCTTTCTAGATTGCCTCTTTCATCCCTTTCTCGCTCCTACCATCCTCTTATCATGCCGGTTCTGCCTGGAAAGTCTCTGAGGACGTTGTCTATTCTTGATCGTTTGTATGCTTACCCTCAACCATGGAGAATGTGGAACAATACAGTTGAGGAGGCTCTGCTTCATTGTGAAATGGCAGAGTGGCTTAGTCCTGGTATTTCGAAACGAATTATGTCTCGTATTTTATTTAACCACCCTGGTGTTAATTGCCTGTTGCGAATCCCTTCTGAACGGTATGGTGATTGGAGAAGAATGAATATGATCTCTGCTTGCAGTGATGGAAATCTTCGATTTCTACATGAAACCAAACGAGGAGAGTTTCTAATCAAATCCATTCCCATTTCTGAGAAGACAATTACTTCGGTGGCATATTCCCATGCCTTGGATCCGTCTATACTTATGAACACTAAACTTAACATTAGAAAGGACATGTTCTTACATCCTAACATTGTGTATCCTCGTTTCAGCACTGATGTGGCCAATATCATTGCTAGTACTGATCTAGGACTCGTTGTGAGTGGTGATGCAACTGGAACTATCAAATTCTTCGGTAAGTCATCATCTACTCTTCATAGGGATGAATTGGATGAATATTATTGTAAAGAAAACACGAGTATGGATACTATTCGGGCTGGAGAAATGGTTGTTGGTGGTAGTGACTGTCAATGGGAGCCTGAAAGTAGCATGGATGAAACCATTGAAAAGAAAGAAACTGTTGATTCGGCCATACATAGTGGTGAGCCTGCATCTGCCACAGCTACCCCATCTCTCCTTCGCTCTCCGATGTCCCTTAGAACAGAGAGTGCAGACAGAGGAGACAGTCTTAGTATGTCAGTGTTTCCAAGGGAGGATAGCTTGGGAAATGGGGTTCGTCGAGTTTCTGGAGATATCGGAAGAGATTCTCTTTCGATATCAAGGAGTGTCAGCACTTTTCTTGATCAAAATGAGGAAGCATACGCTGCTTCCCTTTGTAAGTGGCGTGATCTTGGGTTAAGTCTTATTGTTGACAGTCCTATCAAGGAGTTATTAGTTGATCGGACAAAATTGATTACTATATGTGATAATATCCATGTTTATTCCTTCTTACATGGGGCAAATGTTATAACAATTGAAGATCAACGTCCAGCAACCTGTGGTGCTTTGGATGGATGTCTCCTTGCCACTGGAGTTGGATGTTCTCAGGCCTCAATCCGAATGTGGGATTTGAGTATGGGTAAACCACTATTTGCAATGGGAGATTTTCTGGGAATCTTATCTCTTGATCTCGACAAGGATATGAACAAGATTCTTGTCGGTTGTGGAGATGGAAGTTGGGGTTATGATGGAAGAATTGTCTGGATGGATCTTAGAACTGAAAAGCCTGTCATCAATATTACAAGTAAGAATTCTCCGTCGAGACTTGGTGGGGTTTACAAAGTTTATCATGATGGTTATAAAATTATTTCTGGGCATGGCAATGGGAAGAGCAGGATTTTTGATGTTCGAAACACTGCCAAATGTCTTGCTGAGATTTGTCATCATCATGAATCTCGAAGAAAGAGTATCGTTTCAGGTATTATCAATGCGGGGAAAAGGTTATTTATTGGAGCAAGTTCAAGAACTCATTCTCTTGTTGAATATAGTATTGATTTTGGTCTCTAGAAAGCCAAATTCAACAAGAAAGGGACTAGACAAATTGCAACGTTTTGTATACAAATATTATTATTATTTTTTTTTTGTGATTTGTCAAATCATTTTGATATCGCTTTGATAATTATAAGAGCGGAATAACTACGTATTTATCTAGAATAATATTGAATCGTGAGTTGGGAATTCAATCAAAATATTAATTATATATTAACTATTTCATTGACAATATTGATCATGTTTTATGTAGATCTATCATAATAAAAATGTGTTCTCTCACCAATTTGAGAATGTTGAGCTCCAACAGACAGTCAAAAACTAAATTTGCCGATAAGGGATTTAATAATCTTCATCATCGTAATCGGTTGGATTTATAACAAAAAGCAATATAATCGATATGGAAATAGGAATTAGAATCCAGGCAAATGCACTCAGAACAATGGTACATATTGTCAGACCTCCAAGTAATAACATGTGAATAATAGGCAAGGATTCTAGTTTATCGCCAAAAATATTTATAGCACCATTATTATTAGGTGAATAGTTTCCAATGATCCACGCTCGAATCGGATGTTTTTTATGGCTGCAATCGTCAGACAAATTAACAACCATAAAAAACAGAGCAAATGGAAAATCACAAATGAAACTCGTGATCATAAATGCATAAAATTCGAAAGTAATAAAACCATTTCCAGCTCTTTTCAATGATAATGGACCCAATGTCCAGAATAGGATTACAGCGGCGATATTACCAGCGAATGAGAAAATAAAGATGATAATATTGGGCAGAAGCATTGAATTCGGGCTGTCATGGGCCTCTATCCAATCAATAATCAGAGAACCGATCATTGAACAAAATATACACCAAGGGGCCTTCAAAAATACAATCCAAACAAACCCAAAATACGCATTTCCTGCTTCAACAACCTCTCTCCACAATGCAGCGACAACAAATGTCATCGAAATCAATGTGATCAGGGAAAAAGTTGAAGAGTATATTGATTCACATGCTAAACGAACTTTATCGTACTCGGGACGAGATTTGATGGATGCCCATCCAATATTCAAGGTTAACAAAGATAAACAGATAAATAAACCAACATTAAAACATACAATGGGAATTAATGCTAAGATACTTGGTAAATATTTATAAAATAAGGTGCCAACGACAATGGGAAATGACTCGATGATAAACAATATGAAATTGAGAAAAAACTTGAACCATCGAGCTCTCCACTTTAACGACATATTTCCCAAATATTGGCCTTGTCTGGCTGTCCATTTTTGATACTTTTGAACCCATTTCGGGCCAAAAGAAGAAGAGTAAAACCCACATCCCCAAATGGCATCATTCGAAACTGGAGAATTTTCAGAAAGACCTGGAGGATTCACAGCACGATATCGAGATGGTGATAGAGAAGAGGAAAGAGACAAGGGATCCGTGGATCCAGGACTGAACTCATGTTTGGATGCGAAATGGGAATCCAACTTCGATATGCTAACAATTTTGGGAGAATCGGTACATTGGACACATTGGACTTTAGCAACGCTTAAAACACTAATCAGTTCGGCTGGAAGGAAATGCTTTGAAATCACAGTATGGGAATCAGAACTTCCGTAAGATCCTCCGAAAGATTCATCCAGCAGAGGGTGCATTGGTGTTTCTGAAGGAACTGGAACCCCACCGGCAGTAAGAATTTCAGTTTCTATTTTGGGATGAGTGAGTTCAATACTTGATAAAGATAAAATGGGTTCGGGAGTTTCGGAAGGAGGGGGGAGAGAAATCACTGGTTTAGGCACATCACCTGGGAGCATAATTTCTTCTGGAGGGGTAATTATTGGTGGTTTGGGTTTTTTTACAACTTCTTTTCCAGTAGAAGGAGTTGTTAAAGCGTGACAATTAGGGCATCCTACAGAACTCCTATGCATTGCATAATTCAAACAAAATTGGCAAAAAATTGCCCCACAATTTCTACATGCAACAGGATTGCAATATGGAATGCCCAAACATATTTTACATTTATATTTTTCAAGAACTCTTCTATGATCGTCCGTAACAACGGTGCTAGGTGGGACGAAAAAGCCAAGTTTTTGATATAACGCATTTGATATCATAATTATTAGCCGTTAAGTGAAATATTATTTTGTTGGGTGTCAAAACGGAAGGATTTCAATTATCTAGAGTTATAGTTCTATTATTTGATTATTAAGAAAACTTTTATATCAAATAATTCCTAATAATTTTAAATCTAATGTCATATTTACTAAATACAATTCAGTACGTGTGTGAAGATGATTTTTTTTCTAATTATTTTTAACCAGCGAGATAATGTGTTGCTTTAGCGTTGTTAAAGACTTATTCGTCCCAACAAGCTTTTCTAATTGAAGCGAAAGTACAAGGAGTATCTAATCTAAACCAGCCTTCGATTCCACGATCTTTTCTGAAAGCGGCGATACATTCTTTGACAGCCAAGAACACGGAAGTAGCCAAAAGGACGGGTGTCTCGGCGGCAGCTTTAGATCCGTAAATGTTAGATTTACAAGGGTGGTCCTTAAGAAGAGCAGTTCTCACATCTACAGGAACATCACTGATACCAGGAGTCATGTATTCCATGGAATCAAGCTGGAGCTGTGATTGAGGCTCAGTCTCATCCCAAACCATTTCTTCAGAGGTAAGAAGACCAAGACCCATGGTGTACCCTCCCTCCACCTGTCCAGCGTCAAGGAAAGGGTTGAGGGAAGTCCCAGAGTCTTCAAGAAGGTCTTGACGGACAACACGGAAAACACCAGTGAAGGGATTGAGCTCAACCTCGGCACAACCGACACCGTAACCGTAATAAAGTCCAGTCACACCCTTGCGGGCCTTCCAATCCCAAGTTACATCTTCTCCAAGCATAATATGGACAAGTTCGGTGAGTTTAACAGCAGAGAAATAGGCAGAACAGCAAGCATTGGCAAAGACTTCCTTGGGGAATTTAGGAGCTACCCTCAGATAGTCCGCTTTCTTGCTAACAGCTTCGGAAACAGCTTCTTCCTCCTCAGACTCCTTATGAGTCTTACGGTAATTCTCCATAGCACTCTTGAGGAAAGGATCGAGACGTTTCCTGATCTTGTCACAGCATTCTTTGATGGCACGACCATTCAAATCGGCACCAGATGAAGCAGCAGTGGGCTGAGAATTCGGACAGATATGGGTATCACTTTCGAAGCATCTCACAAGTTCCAAGGAAACTCCAAGACCCTCTGCGGCAATGGCTGCCATTTTGGTGTGGAGACCTTGTCCCATCTCAATGCCAGAATGTGACACAGCGACAGTACCATCCCTATATACGTGCACAGCAGCTGACGCTTGGTTCATGAAGAGCTCCTCGAAACAGGAAGCATTCTTAAGGGGCATAATGGCAAGACCACGCTTGATATACTTGTGATCGGAGTTCCATTTAGCCACGGATTCTTTCCTTGTCTTGACTTGGGCAGTCTTCATCACTTGATCCCACATTCTTTGAATATTCTCTTGGGCAAACTGAGTACTATCGTATGTACCAGTTAACATGATATCACCGGCTTGTGTCAGGTTCAAGGCACGGATCTCGGCTCCATCTTTGCCCAAGGTGCGTGCAATGTGATCCATCACAAGTTCCGCAGTCTGGGTCGATTGGGGAGCTCCAAATCCACGGTAAGCAGTGCATGTCATAGTGTTTGTCTGAGCAATCCTTCCTTCAACACGCATATTGGGAATTGTATAGGTGGATGGAGATTGGAATATGCACTTGTCGAGAACAGGGGCAGACACATCATACTCATATCCACCGTCAGTCACATAAAGAATGTCAAGGGCAACATAACGACCTTCAGCAGTCACACCAGCCTTGTATTTAATGTAAAAGGCATGTCTACCACCACTTTGACGCATATCCTCACGACGTTCAAGGCTCAGACGCACAGGACGACCACTCTTTTGGGCAGCAACAGCGGCACGAGTGGCAACAGGAGATGGTTGGTCTTGTTTACCTCCAAATCCACCACCAATCTGCATGACAGAAGCCCTAACCTTTGAGGATTCAATGCCCAAGACGATACCAACATCATACTGAACCTTTCCAGGGTTCTGGGTGCTAGAATAGACGTGGAAAGAGTTCTCTTGGCCGGGGACAACAAGAGACACTTGGGTTTCCATGTACATGTGATCCTGACCACCCATGATCTGTTCTCCTTCAATCACATGGTCACAGCTCTCGAGAATCTTATAGAACTCATCCCCAGTGGCACCTAGCTCAAGAACACGCTCATTGACACCACAGTCACCGTGGTAACTGTTCTTCTCCATAGCTCCACGGATGGTCAAGGTAGATTCAAGGACTTCATACTCAACACGAACAAGCTTGGCGGCATACCTGGCCAGCTCGGATGTAACAGCAGTTACCAAACCGACGGGCTGATGCATGTACTTCGCAGTTCCAGCAGCAAACACCTCAATATCCATTCTGATTCCACAGTGAGCGTTAACTCCACGGATATCGGAGGCGTCCACAAAGCACACAACACCAGGGACAGCAAGAGCCTCAGACGCATCGATGGATAAGATCTTGGCATGGGGATACGGGGAAGACACGTAAGCTCCATGGGTCATCATGGGAGCTGTCATATCAGATGGATACACACAGGTACCGGTCACCTTGTCGGCAATTGTTTTCTGTTCCCAATTCTTTCCAACAACACGGAGACAAGTATCGGGGAAGTCTCTCTCGGTGTATGGCAAATCAGTCTCCCTAGTACGAGAGTGGCCACATGCGAAATCAATCATTTCTTTCATCTCGGGAGAAAGATGGAACAAAGAGAACTGTGAACACACAGAGGCGACAGTGAACATCAAAAAGGTCTGTGCAAGGTCAGCCCTGAATCCAGCGTGACGATCAAAGAGTTTAATATCAAGGAGAGAGTGTATCGACCCATTGGAGTTTAAAACTTCTTTGTCAAGAGCTTCAAGGCTTTCCCTTGTGTTGGCGGTAGTTGTCTTTGTAAATATATGGGGAATCTCTCTCAGGGCTTTGATGACATCACTCTCAGAGGACAACCCAACCTTCATTCCTTCAGAATCTGTTGAGGGAGCAAATGAGATGCCACATAAGATCTCTTCGAGAGGGACACAGCGTTGGATACCTCCGGCACTTCCTTTAACCTGTACAATTGAACGAACTCCCTTTGTATAAGCAGAAGATGGGATAATGCCGCCAGTGAACACACGGGCAGCGACAATCTTCTTGGTGCCAACACAAATGGAGAGAGCGACGTGCAGAGATAGAGTGGCGAGACAGTTCCGTTGTCTCCTTCCTTGTCTGAAGAAGAAAACCATTTCTTGGGTATCTGAAGGAAGAGATACGGGTGTATCGGATGTCTTCTTGATTTGTTTCACATCAGCCCCTGAGGAATGATGGGAGAAAGGAGAAGGAGGAATACTGACACGAGTAATGACAGAATGCTTTGAAAGGGGAGACTTAAGAAGGGAGCTAACGAGGACACTACGTTCCATGCCAATTGAGGAGACATCAAGGACACTCACACTCGCATTGAGA
>BQXS01011532.1:2248-12989 GCA_024181965.1 Aduncisulcus paluster
GGGGTCAACCTCAACTATTCTTGAGCATAATCGAGGTGGAGTTCTTCGCTCTTCTCGTGGTCGAGGAAAAGTTGAAAATAACGCTCACCCACATTCATCCCAACTCTTGACATCTTTCCTCCCTTCTTCACTCTCTTTCTCATCTCCCACGCCCCCTTCTCGGCCAGTGTTCCCTGCTCTTTCCGATATCAGAACACCCGGAAGAACAATGGCAACAGAAGTGTCTTCAAAGATATCATCTTCGCTAAATTATATTCCCGATGCCAGCTTTCGTGTTGTATTCATTCCAAAACGTGGCGACGGGAGGAAAGGAAGACCGATATTTCTTCCTATTCAAAAGAAAACAACCAAGCATGGAGCATCGAGCAATTCGTCTATAAATCCCACCAAAAATCGTGAAGTTGATATGCAATATGCCGTAGGATGTCTGCGGAGTGCTATAAATCATAGCGATGGGAGCGGTGCGGCTGTGCCATCTCGAAGATATGCCTTGGATGCACTAAGAAAACTTAAACAGGATACAAGGGCCCAATCTTCTTCTTCTTTTCCTGAATATTATGGGTTTTCGGCTGATGTTGCTGCTGCCTTCGACTCACTATCCCAAGCCGTGATAAAACGCCGTGTAAAGTTATTGTTTGCCTCTTTAAATCGATTCTTTGAGAGTAATCATTGTGGCCTTGTGCAAATGGGAAGATGTTGGAATCAAGAAGGTGAGTGCAAATCTGTTCGAAAAAGTGTGGTGCTTCCTTGTTCCCCCGTTGACGGTATTGATATTCCTTCGCATGGTGTGCCTGATCCTGGTCAAGTTGGGAAAAGGAGACATATTGAAGCCCATTCATTTTCACCACATTTGTGTGATCCAAAACCATTGAAACGAAGCAAAACTCTTGCAAAACCCAAGAAAAGTACAAAAGATAAATTCATTCCTTTCCCTTCACCCTCGAAATATAAATTATTGACTTCTTCCAAAAAGGATGAAGATTTACAACATTCCTCTTTTTCTTCGCAAAACGATATTGATTTGATGATCCATTCGACACCCGTAGCTTTTTTAGGTTCACAACTTATTGCTGTCCCCAGAGGAATTCGTTCAATTTCCACCCAAACAAGAGGATATTCACCTCATTCTTCCTTTCAGAATTTCAAAAGTATCTCTGAAGTTCGAGATTTTGTGCTGCGAATGGTGTGTTCACCTGTGGTACGGATGCCTGTTCCTATCCGTTGCTCAATTTTTCCTTCAATCCAACCCAACCCACCATCACAGTCATCTGAACATTCATCTTCTCAACCATCTAAAAATAGATCATCTGAAGATGATTCACGGCCTCAAATAATCACTACTTCGAGTGCTTTCATGGTTAGAGGTGTTCCTCAAGGGGCATCTATTTCTTCTTTATTATGTACTCACACTCTAAGCTCTGTTGATAGATTTGTATGTGAATCGGAAAACAATGATTTTGAAAGCAATCAATTGGCACTTCCATCTGATCAATCTCCTTTTCCATTGAAATCTGGTATTCAATGTGGTTCTGGCGTCTTGATTCGTTATGTCGATGATTATTTATATATGACAACTCAAAATGAGAAAGTTCGGATTGTATATGATAAAATTAGAAAATATTTGGCACAGGAAGGTCTTCAATCAAACGATAGCAAGACTCAGTTCTCTGATCAATCCTGTCATACGTCCAGGGATGTTCAACATGATTCTGCCCACTCCTCTAGTGCTTCATTCATCACTTGGTGTAAAATCAGAATCCTTCTCCCTGCTCTAATTATAGCTCACGATCCTACTGTTTTGTTAAGTGAAGACAGAGCCATGTTTGATGAGTTCTTCAGTGGTGGTATCGGAATTTCTTCTCACTCAATCTTGCCTGCTGTCGGTCGTAAGTTCGTTTCGAAGGATATCCTCCATCAAGAAAGACGTAAAAGACATGCTTCCATTATCAGAGATGAGATACTTGGGAAAATTGGAATGGGATTGTTGGATGATATTGGAACAATGCAACATCAACATCCGACAACTGGTGCCATTACAGATCATCGAATGCAATCAAAGGGGTCAAATTCTTCGGTTGGAAGTTCGGAAGAAATGACCAAAGTTAATGTTCTTCGTAGTATTTCTTCACAGTTCACCAGAATTCCTCTTTCTTCTAGTTTTCAGCATGTAATTCGGACTCCTGCCCAGGAGTTGGAGAACAACATTGAAAAACAACTGAACAGAAGGATAAATACTCTATGTTTGTGCCAATCGGACCGGTTGGCGACGATATTGTCTTGTCTATCGAACATGTCCTTATCGTGTACCAGTGTATTTGTGTGTACAATCTGCCATTGTTCTTCGCTCCCATTCATTAATTTCTCCTTCCTTCGAAAGCTCATGTTGTTTGTTATTGGTCGTATGGCAGAGAAAATATGTAAAACAACCCGCTTGAGATTTACCCATGATTCCTTCAAATGGGAAGAATGGGCAAATAATCTCTCAGAAATCGGAGGGAAATTGCCTCCTTTTCCTCCATGTTGCCAAACAAATAAGTCCACATCTTCAAGAGATGGGAATTCATTGCATTTATCATTATCTCACACTTATTATAGCTGCGTATATTGTCTTGTTCCGGCTATTGCAAGGTGTGTAGGGGCACATTTTAGGAATTGGGCAACAAAAAGAATGCCAAAGAATCACAAAACCAAAAAATCATCGACGAACCCAAAGTCTCATATATTTCGGATATTTCAGATTGCGAAGTGTCTTCAGGGTGTTTCTTCTCAAATTAGGAGTATGCATAATGCTCAGAATTATTGTCGGGAAAGGGATGGATTATTTTATTCGAGTTGTAGGAGAAAGACGAGAGGAAAACATTTAAAGTGGATTAAACAGGTTTGTTGTCTTTGCGAGATCAATTGTCGAATGTATTTGAAGGAATTGCATAGTTAATTATTTTTATTGTATGCAGTATTATTTGATTCAATGGCAATCGTAAGAGTATAGTATACTTGGAATTCACATTTGATGAGTCAAGTTCTCATTATGCTGAAAATATAGCAGTTTAACGGGGGACAAACAGATATTTTATTAGTGACAATGTCAAATCACTCAAGATAAAGGAATTAGACCTGAATCCTGAGCTTTTAAAAGTCAGTTGTAACATTGCACAATCAACTACAAAAAAAAAAAAAAAAAAAAAAAATCAAGGAAAACAGCTTGTTAGCCAGATGCCCATGAGTGATGTTACTCATGTGTTACAGTATGAGAAAGAAGTAATACTAACCAAGGAAAATATGAGTGGAGAAATAGTGTTCGTTTCATTGTTCGAGTGTGTCACACGTGTGAGGCAATAAAGATAAGAATCATGTTGTCAAACCTTTTTCAATGTGGGATATAGTCATAATCATCATGTGGGGATATAGTCATAATCATCATACAATCCAAATTGATCTCCAAGTTGGAGACTCCAACAATTGTTTGTTCTTGCTGAATCTGAGTTGGTTTGTTATGTTCTAGATAAGGAAATAAATTATCCATTGATTGCCATGTATACACTGTACTTCAAGAACTTGGATGGAATCACACTGCAACTAGAACAAGAAATATTCAGAGAAGAGGGAAAAAATCAATAAAACGAGATTTTAAAAAAATAAAAAAAAATAAAAACCTACAAAATATCCATAATAGAATCCGTAAAATAATAATAAAAGTAGCAATAAAATCAAAAATCATTACATTTGATACCTAAATGGTCCACAAAAAAAGCACTAATGATTTGAAGGAGTCAAAATAACGTATTTTAAAACCATTGTTTATCGCAAATATTTGCAATATGAATATGAATTGTGAATGGATAATAGGGAAATATTTCAGACAGAGTGATTAAGATCTGCAGAAAGAAGATATACATAAATACTACAATTACAGTATAAATGGACAGATTATTCATATTATCTCATAATAAAAATAACAATTATTTAAAATTCATGTTATTAAAAAAATAATTATAAAAATAAAAAGAAAAATAAATAAAAAAATAATAAAAGAAATGTTATGCAACAAATGATCACAAGTTCAGAATAGTGCAAAAGGACAGTTGTAAACTATGATCATATCCAAATTTCTTTCTCATAATATCGTTTTTAAATGTTTTTTAAAAGGGTGGCAATATTGCAGTTGAGGAAGTTAAATAGAACAGTACAGTAGTATAAATACTATTATCATTATTCATATTCAACAACATTCTCAAAACCTAAAAATAGAATACATTATTATTTCATGTTGAAACATCATAATTCTCAGCTCTCATATGGCATTTGAAGAGAATGAAAAATGTTAACATTGATTAGTACAGCAAAAATAGAAAAATCAAATATAAAAAAAGATACAATAAAGTATCGGAACCTAAAAATAAATACCTCGTAAAAATCCGGTATGGGGAAATCCCACAAAACCTCATTATTCAGAAAAATTTCACTATAAATAGGAATAATATATATAACAAAAATAATTAAATAATAAATAAATAAATAAAAAGTAAGAGATATTAGAAATTAAATTTTCAAATTATAATGCAACATCGATGATATTAGATCCCAACTCAGTTGGGATTGTGACAAAATTGATTCTAATTTCCTTATACAGCGTTCAGGACGATGCACAATCCAAGGAGGAGAGCAAAGAATAGAATAACAAAGTAACATCCAGCCTTATCATATCCGTCAATGAATTGTTTGCACCCTTCAATGTCTTCAGGGCATCCCTCAAAAGTACAGAAACTAACCATTCCATTATTTGAAGACTTTCTCAACGTTTCACAGAACCGAGTGTCATCTTCTGAATCGCTAGACTCATCAAAAGTACACAAAAGATCCCCTAATGACCAGATGTGAGATATTTCGTACACGCTAAGCTCAATATCACATACTGTTTCATAGTCAAGGGTTGAAGAGGAAGAAGAGGAAGAATCTGTGATGTTTGAGGTACATAGATCTTCATCCGGATAGTCAGTGATGATCACAGCAAGAGTGTTTGTGTGGGTATCTTGGAAAAATAGGAACTCTGGGGTTACTTCATTGGAAGCAACACAGTCTGAGGATAGTTGACCACTTAGGAAAGGCTGAGTGATCGTTTCTCCGCCAATACTGAGAGATGTGGACTCGACGAGGGCATCTGTGTTCAAGTAATACTCAGATTGTATTGAACCAGAGTATGGGCAATAGACGTCGTGAGCAATGAACACATTATTATCAAGAAGAGCATTCCCAACCCCCGGGGATAGATCAAAAATAAACTTTGATTCCCCATCCTCAACAGAACTGATTACTTTAGAGAATTGGATGCTGTGTGTGATAAATAGAACTTCACCACTCGAGGAGAGTATGTAGCACTCAATGTTGCTCTCAGCACAGACTGTCTCATTGAGAGCTTGATTCACAATGGTGGTCGTTATCATTGACACTGAACTGTATCGAACAACTTCATTGAGCTGGGCTGAGGCATTTGTAGGGTTGTCAACCTCAACAATGATAGGACTAATGATCGTAAAGACGGGAATGGCAGCGGGATAGATCATGAACAAAGAAGCAAATATGTAATCGGCATTAGAATACCCCATTCCCAGAGATTGTTGGAAGTATCCTCGTTCAGCAATATTCAGGGAATAGCCAAGTGGGGGATATAAATAGAAATAGAGGATAGAAAGGTATGGATCGATCAATCCGTTGGCATACACAACAGTCTTCTTGGCCTCTGAAGAACCATATTCATAGGTCCAATAGTAAGAATACATTGAAGCAAATCTCACGGATGCAAGCTCACCATCAGTTCCATATGTTTGAGATGAGGGATCTCCATTGAAGTAATTGGAAATATCTTGGGCCAGTTCAACTGTAATTTCATCCTGAGATGTGATTCCTAACCGTTGCATCGTGGTCTCGTCCTCAAGGAAGAATTCAACACCATTGTAAACCATAGTATCAGATGCAAACAGAGTATAATCAGATGAAATGGCCTTGTATCCAAGCAAAGAGAGATCCTCATCATCAAGATGGTCAACAGTACTGAACTCTGTCGGATAATAACATGCCTCTTTGCTTGTTAGAGGACTATATTCAGTTCCAGAGTAAGAAGAATCGTATTGAGTTGGGTAATTAGTATCACACACGTTCGTCATGATTGTGTCTGTGATGTCAATGACATCTCTTGAACCCAAGCTGACAACAAAAATGAACCCACTTTCTTCTCGAAATGTCCAATGATACTCAACAGAAATGGGATATACAGAGGAAATATCGTTGTGAGTCTGTCGTAGAACAATAGCAGACACCACGCCATCATCGACATGGTCCTCAAGGATGGAATCAAGGATAAGCTCTGAGAAAGTGAGTGCGCCATCGTCGCAAGACGAACATGACAAAATAACTTCAAGTTCATCAATGGAAGCTGCTGTTGAACTCTTACCAGATGATGTCAAAGCAGAGTGAGCAAGCAATGCACCATCAATGTTAAACATCATATAGTATGAATATCTCTCCAACAAGAACATGTTATCGAACACAGAGCCATACATGTTCATAATGTAGGACTCGTCAGTGCCATCGATATACACAGGATCCTGGTAGAGCGCTCTTTCTACCTGATTCAAGGCAATGTAGGTCATAATATAGCCCACAATCTCCAGATCAGCATTAAACAGTGCTTTTGACACAGTCAGAGCAGAGTTACCAATGACAGGATCTCGGGTGGAAGAGAAAGCCATTGGCATGGCCGAAGTTAGAAACTCATGGTTAGTGGAACAGTTCTCAATATCGGCAGCATCAGACAACGAGCATCGAACATTGATGAAAGTCTTGAACAGGAAAGAGATATCAATCTTTCTAAGCTCACTTAACGTGTCCCTGACAACCGCTGACAATCCCAAGAGTTGACTCCACGCGATGATATCTTGGTCACACGTGGTGGAAGAGGAAAGACTTGAGCATAACGTTTCCCCGAATGTAAGATACTCGGAACCATATGCAGGGATATAGATAAGGCCTCCTTCAGAGGCTTCTTTGACGTCGATTCGTAGAACAGCACCTCTCATGTCACGGAAATTGGACATAATGGTGTCAATCTGAGAAACATTATGACGGAGAGCTGCAAGTTGGGTACGATCAGAGGAAATAAGGGATGGTTTCTTTGAAGTGGAGCTATTAATAGAATTCTGAGAAGAAGAATAAGACGTGGTTATTTCATAACCTCCATATCCATCCAATAGCGCGCGCTGTGTATCTAAATATATCCACACCGGTAAAATTGGTGCGCCAGAAATAGATGCAAACTGTTTTTTCAGCCAGATGAGGAAATACGGGTGCGGAGTAGCTCCAAGACTCATAAATACAATGGACAGCGGTGATCCCTTTGCCAACGGTCTTGCGGATGCGTTCAAAGAATCTCTCTCAACCCTTGAAGCGTGAGATACAGTTGCTATCTTCTCAGTAAGGATGTCGGAGAGCATGATGGAAGGTTCGACTGCGGATCTGAGGAGTTTCATGGCAAGGGAAGTTGCTGAGAACATTGGATTGTTCTCTTCTGCATATGCAGCATTCGAGGAGGAAGAATCTTCCACAATATGCCCACTCGAAGTGAGCTCATCATACGTCAGAGTTCCAAAGTATTTCTTAACGTTAGAAATAAGTTTTGTTTGGGCCTCAACCGTCATCTTTGAGAGTCCACCGGTTCGTTTTGTGCTTGTGGCTTGACCATAACATGTCTTTGCGGCAGTCGACGACTCCGGGAATAAGTGTCCACGCCATTCACCAGATGTGTCTACGACAGCCAGGTAAGTGTTCTCATCCAAAGAAGAGATATATTCGCTCAGAGAGGCCAGAAGTCCTGTAAGTAGCTGAGAATAGGTTATCTGAGAAAGTATATAAGCCGAGGAAGAGGAGCTGGATGAATTGTTGTATGTCGACAGAGTGGTGGCCAGTGCACTCTTTGAGAAAATATTACTTCCTAACTCATGAGAGAGCAGGGAGTACACAGTCTTATCAATGGTGGTATCGAGAACGATTACAACACCTCTGCGCAATCCAAATGAGTTGGCGGACAGAATACCAGGCTCATTCATGGGTTCTCTTGTCATGCGGTCCTTGATGGACACAGATGTGTCCATAGATGTGGAGCCAGAGTAGATTCCAGGCCATGTGAATTCAAGACCACCGGAAGTGATTATACGTTGAAAACCAGTAAATTGATTGGTTATCTTCTCGTTATTTCCATTTGGGGAATTGAAACCGTTCAAAAAGGTCTTTAATCCGCCTAAAGTGGAATCATAGTCAGACGCGACAGTTTGTTCAATTGCACTTGCAAGAGCATACTCCTTTGTGATCAGAGACGATGACGATGTATTTATAGAACTTTGAGAAGAATTATAAGAATGGGGAATGAAAAAACTCATGCTTTCATATGTCATTTGGTACCATTCATCAGAAGTGCCAATAAATTGTTCTGGAATATCTTCCCGGGAAATCGTTTGAACATCCGAATCAAAAGGGAGGGTAGAATCGGCGGCAAAGGAAGATAGATCAATTGAATTGGTTTCTTCATTAAGAGAAGTTATTTGATGCAGGGAGGTTGAAATAGCATCAGCAATAGTGGAAGTATATGTTTCCGCGTCTTCAATGACATCTTCGAGAAATTCTCCAACTGAATCAATGAGAGAATTGGCGTATGGGGCTCTATCGATGGAGGGAGCTGTAGATAGATACACAGTCTTGAAAGAATCTGTAGGAACGGCAGTTTCAGCAATAGAATCTGTGAAAAAAAGAAATGTATCCAAAAAGGAACTCATCTTATCATCACTTGTGAGAGCATACGCGGTGGAAACAATTGCGGCAACAAAAAGAGAAATATAAAAAATAAAGAACGAAAAATAGTTGGAAGTACCTTGCATTGCACACAAAAATGGGAAAAAAACTGTTACTATCCAGATAGCAAGCAAATTGAACTAAAATTGATGATCTCTTGAATTTACGAATATTATCCACAATTTCCGGACAAAGATGTTAATATTCCTACTATTTATTATTTGTGACTATAAATTTAAACATATATCAAAACTTTTATAATAGAACCGACAATCAGACCATACAGGATAATATAGGGCAATAATTCTTCAAATGCCCCATATTATATAGTTATATGGGTGCATATATTACCAATATTATATTATTATCCTCACCATATTTCAGGAATTACCCCCAATTCATCATCATCACTTTCTTCTCTTTTCCACTCAACCTTTTCTTCTCCAATACTTCCACCAGCTCCATCCCATACAAGATATATAGGAGATATATACTGACTGGATCTAGGCAAAGGACATGGGGAAAAAGGGAAGAAGAGAGAAAAAGTATATTCCGGCGAAGTGCATGATTGGTTTCCTGATTGTCCACCCAGTCCAATCAAGCTGGATGAAAGAGCTTCAGGCCCCCTCTCTTCATCATCTATTCCAATTCCTGCCATGAACTTCATCTTATTCCACACAGATTCTTTCCTTCTCTCCTCTTCCCTTCTCTGTGATATTACGTGTCCAATGTCACACACGTCATATCGGTGAAGAAGCTTGGCAAACTCGGAGACGACATCAAGTTGCACAATATCCAAGGATCTCAAGCCACACCCGAACACACACATACATGCATCAGCATCATCCCCAAAGTACAGCAGCTGTCCATCTTCGACAAAATCTCTCCAGCGAAAGCATATGATGTACATGATCATGCACACGCAACAATAGTAGATGGGACGTCTCGAGAGATATGAAGCGCGGGAAGACATCGATAGGGGACCCGAGTGTACGAAGCCAGAGATAGCATCTTCTAGAGCCTCCATCTTATCGCCATCACTTGAGAGAATCCTTACCTGAGCCGCTGTGAATATGTCGATGGCTGCACTGCCCTGTGCTTGCTGCTTGTGCCTCATATCCCACATTCCACGCACATAAGTCTTGCACCACCGAATGAGGAGACCAATGCACTCCTTCAGTAAGGTCACAGGGGAGAACATGGAACGTGAAAGGAAGGAGGCAAGGTATGAAGCAGCAACGATACGGATACCAGTGTCTGATGAAGATGTCACAGAACTAGATGAAGCAAAGGGAAGAAGAAGAGGAAGAGGAGGAAGAGGAGGAGGAAGTTGAACCTGAAGTTAAAAATAGTCTGAGAAAGTGAGAAGTTAGTTTCCTTGAGAAAGATGGGTGCAAGGATGATATGAAGAAGAGTAAGAATGGTGTGTAAGCGAGGGAAGGAGAGTGCAAGAGCAATGAAGACACAGATAGAATAGACTTGAATAGAGAGGCTAGGGGCTGGGATGGAGGCGTGGATGAAGTGGATGAAAGATGGGGGAAAGAGGTTGAACGAGGCATGGATATGCCACTGCTGGCCATTCCAGACAACGAGGGTGAGGAGGAGTACGATGGAGTGTCGCTGGTACTAAGACGAGCAAATGCAGCAGCTACAACGGTTGCAGCAGGGATTGGTGCACTGGAAAGTGATGGAGATGATCGAGCACTCGTGATAATTGATCCACCTCTGCTCTCTGACTTTGCACACGATACATTCAACATCATGTCAAACATTCCTGATAAGTAAACATCCATGATCTCAAGGGTCTGCTGAGACTTCTTGTACGCAAGGGATGGCATGGAGGAGGAGGAGGAGGAGGAGAAGGGCTGGCCTAGACTCCCAGCACTGAGCACAGAGCCAAGGT
>BQXS01011538.1:0-15627 GCA_024181965.1 Aduncisulcus paluster
GGACGGATAGTTTTTCACGAGCATCCGCTATAGACGTCTTCCATCCAAATTGTTGTCTCAGGTTGTGCCAAAAGTAACTTACCTTTGGATTTTCCTCCATCTTTTTCAACAAAAGTTGCCATTTGGGTGCTGGGAGTGTAGGGAGCATAGTAGTGTCGGAATAAACTTCTTCATCGGTACTTCTAGTCCAATCCACAGTTGAGAGAGTTGTTTTTGTACTTGTTGAGTCATGTATATAAAAGTTACGAAATGTTTCTTCGTCTAGGTTATAAATTCGCTTTGCATCGTCAGAATTTATACCTAGAATTTTAAGCAAAAAGTTAAATAAAATAATATTGTTGATATTTTCGAGTTCTAAACCTTTGTAGGGGTCGAGGGAAACGCCTCGTTCCGAACCAACAGTTAACGTCATAATTGACGGATTACGGTAGTTGAAAACCTTCCTTTGTTAAAAAACCCCGAAAAATCGATGTGTGCCTATTTTCGATCTCGCGAACGTGCCACAAGTTCAACGTTTTGTCACGAAAGGAAGCCTTAATTTTCTATACGTCCCTTTTTTCTTGATCTATATTGAAACAATACCAAAGTATGCATTTTCTTTTCCCGTGCATCTTGAGTATCTCATAGTTTGAATGTCTTCCGCTCTCTTCGTTATTTTGCAATCAAAACTATTTCGGACCATTTTTGTATGCATTTAAGCTATATATAGTAATGAAAATGAAAATTATGTTGATCTGAACTCGCTAATGCTGACTTTATCAAATTTTGCGATTTCATGCGTAGATTGTTGGTTTATTGAATGTCAAAAATAATTATATCTTTAATGATAATATATACAATGATAATTATTATTATTTGATTCGATATTTGAGAGTTTGTTTCAATATTGCATCATCTTCTCTCCTCTCTTTCTCTTCGATTTTCTCAAGAATTCCCTTCGAATTGATTATTTTCCGAACAATTGAAGACATATCTTTGTATATAAATCTATTCTCAACGACTTCTATCTCGATTTGTAACGTATGTTCGAGATCGTCCACCATGTGTTTCCCTTGGGCGATGAGAATTGAATACGAGAGAAGTTTATCAGGAGGATTTGATGATATGGATCCTATGCGCGGTGATGGTTGAGATATTTCGATAGCAGATAATGATGAGTACTCGTCTCCACCCTGAATGGTGTAATCGGGATGAAGAGATTCCTGAACAATCGTCAGAGGGGTCGTGGAATCACTTTGCACCTTTACACAATCAGGAATTGCAGAAGAATTGTCTGTAGTGAGCCCAGGCTTTATGATTAATGGAGATTGCCTCTGTAACTCCTTTTGCAGGAAAGAAAGAGTTGATGGAGAGAGGATTAAGTCATCTTTGGAATCAACGGCTGCCTTGATTATATCTATATAGTTTTTTGAGCTTAAATGATCGCTAATTGATGGTTGAATAAACACTTCAGTAGATTCGATTGCTTCAGGAAGAGGAAAAGAGGCCTGCTGCGGTCTATCATCTGCTTTTCGCAAACACATCATATCCCTGCAACATTCAGAGAAGAAACACACCCTAGCATTCAGCTGTTTGATAATACTTTTTGAAAGACAATTATCAATGTCGCATAGGACAACATCATCGATAAATTGTAGTGAAGCCAATGAATACACTTTATAATATATCGAGATTAATTCATGCTGCTGTTGAACTCTTTTCATGGACTTAGATCGATATGATGCATCAGCTGTTTCATGCTTTGACACTGGAACATGTTGTTCAATCGAAGAACAATGCGATAAAAAGTCCAGAGATTCGGACACTTTATACCCAACCGATGACATCCAATCCATAGGAATACTTTCACATAATACACACACAACGAATCTCGGGCAGCCACATTGAGTTGCTCTATCTTTAGCCCATTGAAGGACGGAAATGTGCTGCACTGTCAAAATATCAAAAGAGTCTATAAAAATGCCACATGATGATACAGGAATGAGTGTCTCGAAGGAAGGGGAAAGAGGCAAATGGGGGGAATGGAGCATCGAAAAGAGAATCATTGCAGAAAAAGGAAAAATCCCATCCCCAATTGTGTACCCAGATCCTATTTTATGCGAGAGAGCAGCATTTCCGAGTGGTTTTGGTTCCAAAACGATTGAAGTTTTTATCACATCAAGATCATCATCTTCAGGATCTTCACCTTTCAAACTGACACTTTCCAAGCTTCTTGGTGAAGATGGCACATCAAAATGAAGTGTTGACATTATCATAGAACACTCTTTTAATATTTTGATACTGGCGTATAGATTGGACAATGAAATTCCAATTGCGGGATTTGTTATTATTGTTTGTATAATATTAGAAGAAGAAATTCCAGGGGTTCTATTCACAGTAATATACATTCCAAGATCTTTCACCTTCTCGTATGGATCGGATCCATCCGTTGACACCACTTCATCATCAGCATGAATAACAACAGAACAATTATTTTTCTTGACAATATCAACATCAGTAAACCAAGGGGCATTCATGACAACTTTATGAACAAATCTACAAGATGATAAAATGAGGGCCCTATCTTCCATCGGGAATATCGGGGATTTTCCTTTCATTCTTTCAATCTCAATATCATTATGTATTCCGACAATAACAATACCATATGTTGAAGCCTGTCTGAGTAGGTTAAAGTGGCCAAAATGAGGCATATCGAAACACCCATCCACCCAAACATAATTTACATCGCTCATAACCCAATAATTCGATAAAACTGGCTAAAAGTCAATAAAATGTTATTTACAGTGGAACAAATTTTTGTAAATGTATGTCAAAAATGGAAATTCCATTTTACTCGTTCAATATTAGGAATTGATACCATTGAAGATACAATATAATATCAAATTTCATATTAAAAACAAACAATTATTTTATTCCATTGATAATTATAATACTACCATCAGTACGAAACAAGTCAAGCAAAAAAGCATTCGCATCGAAAAAAACACATCAATGTCATTCACTTTTTGAGAAATATCGAAGTGATAACTATGTCCTTTAAACTCCCATCATTTTTCCTTAACAAACAGATAGTTTTTCTCAATTCAAAGAAATCGACCCTTTTTGGAGAATTGGGTAAAAAAAGGTCAATTCTCACGTTATGCATGTACCCATTTTCATTACAGCTTGAGGAAGCCCTTGGATATAGAGATTTTCTCCTCTGTGTTGATGAAAAGCTATCAAGTCATGAAACACAACAGAAACTAAAACTTAAGACCAAAACTGATGAATGTGTCAAAATGCTTATGGAACGAGATTCTCTCACAAAAGGGATATCAAGAGACTCAGAAACAATCGATTATCAACCAGATCAACACAAATACGATACAAAGGAAATATCAGTTCCTCAAACTACGGAATTAGCACCATTCGATACCTCACACGAATATCATCATACATTACACTTATCTGAGGATAAAAAAGGGATTGAAAAACAACTTCCAGTCGGTATAAAAACAAGAGAAAGATTAAGAGAAGAATATGCCATAAAACGAAGATTATCTGGCTCATATCAATTTATAGAGGAAGAAGAGCTTCAAAGCATACCAAATGTATCATCAATTTTGGGCAAAAGAGGTCTAATGACAGCGTGTGGATCCGCCTCAGTTTGGGAAGAAGAGAAAACAATCTTGGAAGCGACGCCATATTGCATGTTCACAGGAAAAGCCACATTATCAAAATTTATAGGGACAGACAGTCCTTCATTGTCACCTTCAGTGTCTGATATGGGGAAATTGAAGACTCCACCAATGATAGATCGCAAAAAAGCATATTGTTCAAAAAAGGGGTATATTCCACCTTTTCTAACATTATTAATATTCCCACCAGCAATATTTGCAAGAACAATGATTGGAAAAATGATACAAATTAAAACCCAGTTGACATCAACTCACCAATACTTGAAGAATAATCCATATGTTGCAGTCATGTTCATGGAGTCAGAATCTGAATACATTACATTTAAAAGATATTTCAACATCAATGATCAATCAATATCGTATGCGTATCTGCTGGATAAACGTTGTAAAGTGCTGGAGTATACTTGTGGCCCACCACTGGTCGAAGAAATGATTTCTCTTGCATATAGATGCCTTGAAGGATGGTGAAATGGAAATTTGAGCCACAAATATAGAAAAGTTCATATATTATCAGAATAGAGAGTTTCAAATTTCAAAACTTCAACCTATTCTATAAAAGAGAATATATAGCCATCAAAAAAATCAAAAAACAATATACGGATCAATTTAGATTCATATTAAGCCTAGTATAATCCGTAATATAACGAAAACTGAAAATTTAAAATATAGTCTTTGAAACTCGATATATCCATTATTCCATCGAAATTCCAGTTCTCAATGTAAATTTATTCATCAAAAACAAAAATTATAAGTGAGACATTGAACGCAATCCATTAAAAAAATAAAATAATCAAAACAAACGCAATTACTGAACATCACAATCATCTCCTCCTTTATCTCCTTTAGCCTTTCCCTTTTTCTTTGAATCTCTAACAACTGTATCACTATCAGCTCTTCCAAAGGCACCTCCTTCCACTTTCTTAACAACGATAGTCCCAGAATCTCCCGAAGCAAACTCACTGCTTCCGGAAGTGACGGAATCTCTGGCGATAGTTGAGGCATCATCAGCTCCAAAGGTGGCAATATGATCCTTTTGAACAGTGAGAGCAGCTCCAGCGAAGGCAGCAGTTCCAGCTCCAATAGGACCTTCAGTTTCATCAGCTTCTTCGGCCTTCTTGGCAGCAACGGCAATCAATTCGGTCATCAGGGAACGTGGAAGAGGTTGAGTGAGGAATGGATGCTTGAGCAAGTCACCACAACGAAGTCTCTCTTTGGGATCGAGTTTCAAACATTTAGAGACAAAGTCACGGAAAATTTCGCTATGTTTCCCAGGGCTATTGAAAGTTGGGGGCCTCTTCAAGGTTCCAATCTTCATGAGAGCAACGGAAGGACTCTTGTTTGAGTAAGGAGGACATCCTTGGGCCAACTCGATAGCAACGATACCCATACTCCAAATATCAGCCATAATAGTGTGCCCAGTCTCATTAATAACTTCAGGGGCCATCCAATAGGGTGTTCCAATCATTGTAAAACGTTTACCCATAGTCTTGGCAACGGCACCACTGACACCAAAATCACAGAGTTTTAATTCACCATCCATGGTAAGAAGAATATTGTTTCCCTTAATATCTCTGTGGATGATGTGTTTCTTGTGGAGGTAGTCAAGTCCCTTTAAGGATTCACGCATGACATAAGCAACTTCCCTTTCAGAAAGAACCCGCTCAGCGGTAACCATGACATCAGAAACAGCACCAGCTCCACAGAATTCCGTAATAAGCCAGCATTCTGGAACAGCAGTCTCACGAACAGTGAGACGACCATAGAATTTGATAACATTCTCATGCTCACATTTCTCAAGGAATTGAACCTCTTGATCGATTTCCCACAAGTTATCATCACGTTCAAGTGGAATAGACTTCACGGCAATGATAGCACCAGTAGATTTGATGCGAGCTTGATAAACTTTTCCATAAGATCCTTCTCCGATCTCCTGGATCAGTTCAATATCTTCCCTGGTAATCTTTAAAGGCATATTAGTATTTTTGGTTGATTGATGTCGTTATGTATGACAAAAACAGCGATGAGAGACTTGAATCGTTTGATCGCTTTTGGCCGAAAATATAATATCGTGGGAATACAAAAACAAAATAAAGTGTGTGAAATGAGCATTGAGATTTACCGATTTTAAAGTTTGAATCCACTCTAATATTGCATGGATTGTTGGCTATCGAATAATTATTCGATTTGTCTCGCTATCTCTCGTTATTACAAGTTGTATCTGAGCTTACAACTTTTATATAGTTCATAATGAGTGAAGATGTAACGCAGCTATTATATGATGATGATGATTCTGATTCAATACAGATTCGATCCACCGATCAAAACCTCTTCTTATCCTTCCCTAAATGGCATTTCACCGGAAAATGTAAGTATTATAATGCCAAAGACATTGATATGGATGACTTGCCAAACTTTAAGAAAAAGATATATGGTGTTTTAGGAATCCTTCCTGGATTCCATTATCATTTCCTTCTTTTAATATCAGAGGTGACAAATATTGGGTTTTTTATTGGCCATACAGTTTATAAAGTTAAATCAGTCGAAATTGTTCGACTTAGCAAATCGGGAGGATGGTATATATCGCCAGACGATGATTATATCGAAACAGCTCTGACAAACCATTTATCAAGCTCTTTTCTGTACTTTTCTCCTTCTGTTGATATGACACGAAGCTTACAAGAACGGCACATCCCCATCATTGGGCGGAAATATTTTAATTCCTTTGCATGGAATGGTGCCGCTGCCCGCTGCATTGGAGATGAATCAATTGCAAAATGCTTCTGTCCTCGTGCTGCCTATGGTTTTTTCGACCAACATACGGTGAATGTAAAGAACAATGAAGGTGAATTGATTGACATTAAGTTATCCCTCGTTGGTCGTAGAAGCAGTCGTAGAGGAGGAGTTCGCTACTGGAGAAGAGGAATCGATGATGATGGATGGGCCAGTAACTTTGTTATGAGCGAATTTGTTGTAGAACTTCTTGGCAATGTATATTCTTTCATCCAGATCCGTGGTAGTGCCCCCATGGTATGGAAACAGACCTTAAACCTCAAATATAAACCTCATGTTGAAGTAGCCATGCCAGATCGGACGATGGACGCTTGTAAAATCCATTTCGACAAACTCACTGGCCATTTCGGAAATATATGTTGCGTCTGCCTTCTTGACGACAGTGGCATTGAGAAACCGCTCTCCCAGGGCCTTACTATGACTCTTCCAGAGTGTGCTGGTGCCACAATGGAGAGTGTTCCCCCGAGTATGGGTGGGAGTTCCATCTGTCGAAAGTCGTCTGAGAGTTCAGACGAAGAATACAGTAGCCTTTCCAAATCGAGAAGTTCAAGTGAGTTGGGCGATAAAGCAGCTGATATTATTGATATTTCTACTATCAAAACAGTCAAAACCGAAGAAGAAGATATTGTTGAAGAAGACGAGGAAGAGGAGGAAGACGAAGAAAGAATTTCTTTGAAGAGTTCTAGTTCTGTATCAACGCATATTGTTGCTGATATTACAAAGCCAGCCTCCAAGAGTCACCTCCAGAAAACTCATGTTGGAGATGACAAGCTTGGAGAGGACTCTACCACGTCTTCCACTGGTATTGACTCCTCCGCGGTTCAATCCGACTATGGTACTTTCTCTGCTTCCTCCCAGTCTACTAAGAAACCCACCAATAAGGATACGAGACCTGGGCACTTGCATTCAACGATGGCTACTTTGGCCGGGCAAGTCCCCGGTGAAAGAAAAGGTTCTGTGTCGTTCCATTTTTATGATTTCCACACAGAATGTAAAGGTATGAAGTATGAGAATCTGTGTGACATGTGGTGGCAAATTAAGCCAGAGGTTGAGAAATCTGGCGTGTTTGTGGCTCCTCTTAAACGTAGGAAAGGTGTATGTGGCCTAGAAGAAGGTGAAGACCGTCAAAGGCGTGTCCAGGATTCCCTTTCTACCAAGATTACAAGGAAGATGTCAACTGACGATTGTTCTGAAGAAATAGATGGAGCTCCATTGCCTAAAGAAGATGTAGAAGCGAACCATGAAGGAGATATTGAAGATAAAAGTAAGATTCTTGCTGATTCTGATGCACAGATCCTCTTCGAGGATGATCATCAACAGCTTAAACAGCCTAGCGGCAGCTCTAGTGCTCAAAATGAACAAGAAGAAGACCAACAAACTGCTGATGCATCCACTGCCGTTGCATCTGCTTCCATTGGTGATATTAAGAAACGGGAGATCTCACCACCTCCGTCTCCCTCTTCTTCACTCTCCCCCTCTTTCTCCTTTTCTCAGTCACATCCACACACCTCCTCACACACCCAGAAGCAGTGCGGAGTCGTGCGTACCAACTGTCTTGACTGTCTCGATCGTACTAACGTCTTCCAGACTCTCATATGCTCTCAGGTGTTGAGAGGCATCCTAAAGATGAACGATTTATTATCGGTCAAAGATGTCAAGATATGGCACAAGGAAGTAGGCAGAAAGAAGAACAAGTTTGTGTGCTCTGATCCCCTCTCTTCTCTCCCACGCTTGAAAGCCTCATTCAAACAGCTTTGGTGTGATCATGGGGATTATTTAGCCAGACAATATGGAGGCAGTAATGCGATGAAGAGAGACTATGTTCAGTTTGGAAAGAGAACTCGTCGGGGTACAATCCTTGATGGTAAATATGCAGTCGAGAGGTACATAAAGAATAACTTTAGCGACGGTTTAAAACAAGATGGTATCGATTTGCTTCATAATAGACATGCCATTGGTCTCCATGGACTCCCCTACCGAACTCTTAACCAAGGAGAGCTCCAAGTTGCTCGTGGGACCCTCAAGGAGGACACTACCCATTCAATACAGTCAGCTTTGGGTGCTTCTCTCCTGCTGAGTAGTGTGGCTGGTCTTGTCACGGGTAGTTCCTTTTCATCCATGCCCATGCACTTGAGATTACTGGTCGGATGTAGTGTGACAGTGGTCGTTTTCATATTCTTAATTTTTATTCTAATTCGTGGCGGTGAAGCTTTCGTTAACAAACCACTTATTCGACCCGATTTGCACTAAAATTCATCCATTTTCTTATTCTACATATATATATATATATATATCTTTTGATTTCATGATATCTTTGCCTGTTGGTTGTTTAGAACAATGCTAATTATTCTCGTTTTCTACTTCTATTCTATTCTTTTTTACATCGAAATCTATTATTTCCTTTCTTCAATTCTTATCTTTTCAGTATAATCTTTGCGATTTCAATATGTTTGTTTGCTTCTTCAGTCTCATTTTTTATTATTTTCTTTTACATTTTTAAAAATTTAATATTTTTTTTCCAAGATATTTTCCCAAACAAATCACGTAGAAACTCTTTCTTTTTGATTCCTCCACTGGTTTGACAATGGGAATTGTAACAGTTCCAATCGTGAATAACATGATTGTCCGGAACCTCAGTAGTCTACTGAGTCAGTAGTGTTATTGATAGCGGAATTATAGTAAATGGGTATCAATTTCTTTCGACAGTGTAGAATCTACGCTTTTGATTCTGCTTCAGAACAGACTGTTCAACTGTATTTTGAGAATAATATTCTTGTTCTATTTTCCATCAAAATCCTCAGCTCTTCTAAGAGCTCCAACTGCTCGAGAATATTCATCAAAGAAATGTGTTTTTTTTCTACGATAAAATTTGATTATTTTTGAAAGAGAAGGTCTTTTCCATCCAGCACCAAGTTTTGGAAGTAGTAGATCTGGGTTTCTCCCGATGAAATCATCCACACGATACATCGCTTTCTCCACTTTTAGTCGTTCCTCGTCATTCTCAGCCGTGAGCTCTTTACAAATATCTGCCAACAAGTTTGCCACTTCACGATAGGCACCATCTTGTATCCGAGTTAGGGTTTCGAATAATTGATATTTCCACAAGTCGAATATCGATTTCTCCTCAAAAACCTTAATACATTTTTCCACATCTATTTCAAGGTTCTGCCAGTATGACGAGGAGGATGAAGAGGAGGATGAAGAGGAGGAGGAAGAGGAGGATGAAGAGGAGGATGAAGAGGAGGAGGAAGAGAAGGAAGCGGGAATAGAAAATGTTGGAGAAGTGGAAGAGAAGGAATCAAAGGAAGATGATGAGGAGGAGGCAGAAGAAGAAGAAGAAGAAGAAGAAGAAGAAGAAGAGGGAATAGAAGAGGAAGTGGAAGCGGAAGAAACTCCTGCTCTTTCTCTAAAAACATCATGGTCAAAAAGAGGATTATGGCCATGAAATAAAGTTATGATACTCATTCCAAGGCTGAAAGCATCACTCTTCCTTGAAGAAGTTTTCCCACCACGAAGCAATTCTATTGAGATGTAGCCAGGGGTCCCACACGATAGCTTTCTTTTCTGAGGTGAAATAGTTGTCGCCGATTGGGATGAATGCTGGAGTTGAAAAGAATAAAGATACGATGTTGAGGAATTGGACACAGAATCCTTAATCTTGGCAAATCCCATATCACTAAGAAGGGTGGTGCACTTTGAACTATCAGGATGAACATGGATAAGGAAATTCTGAGGTTTTATGTCTCGGTGAGTGAGGTTTTTTTCTCCATCAAACACTGTACCAGCACATCGTATCATTTCGAGTGCAATCACTAAAATCTTAACAGGATCATAGTCGAAGACTTCGCAATATTCTCCTTCTTCCTCATCTCGTTCATATTCTTGATCTTTACGACTCCAACTCTTTGCAAAGTCCATGACATTCCCACCAAGGCAAAATTCCATTAAAAAGCCGTAAACTCCCTTGTAATCCTCATTCAGAGAATCAAGAATGTACATGGGACGTGGAATATAGTGAAAACACATGGGGTTTGTGAATAAATTCATTTGGGTATAAAATTCTCTCCGACATATTTTGACAGTATCGTGATCTCCCTGGGTTACAATTAGTTTCAGAGCACAAGGGGATTTGATACCCTTAATTTTAACAAGAAATACGTCTCCACATCCGCCATGTGCAATATAAGCGTAGAACTCAATATTATCAGCATCGAATAAGGAATAATTATTTTTTGATACCATATCTTTCTTCCGTTCACTTGGAGAAACTCTTTTGTTGTACTTACGTGGGTCAATACCTGTTGCTGATGTCTGATCTTCGTCACCCTCGAGGAGCTGCATCCGTTTATGCATTTCTTTAAATCCAAGAGGTGGCATATCAAGGCGAGAGGGCCATTCTTGGTCAATATTTGAAGAGGGATAATCGTAATATCGAGGTTTATAGGACATTGAAGAGGATTTCGAAGTTTGTGAAAAAGAAGAAAATGAGGAATGTGAGGAAGACGGAGAGATAATATCCGAAACACCATACTCACTATATGAAGCACTCTCTACACGTAGAAGTGGTCTCTTAAGTTCACTTTCCGGAGATGATTGTTTGAATATTCCTTTAGGATTTGGACTCTTCCGAGAGGAGGGATTAAAATCCGGGTTAAAAGATTCCGAGGCGGATTCTTCATCCTCGTCCTTCTTCTGAAAGCCAGATTGAGAGTATTCCGAGGAGTCACGCTCTTTTTCGTCGGAATCTTCGATGGTAGAACGTGTACATCCACGATACTCATAACCATCCGAATGTCTTGAAGAGGAGCCGGCAAAAGATTGAGTATTTTTCTTGATTTGATTTGAGAGAAGGCGAATTCCATGAAAATACGGAGTGATCCCGGGATTTACACCTTCACATTCTAAAACGCACTTACTAACACCTTCTTTATCAATTTCAAGATCATGCCATTCATATTCATTGCGGCTTGACATACTGGCAATCGAAAATATTATCAGTATCGGGCTACTGTACTGATCTGCAAAGTGGATTTGTATTTTTATGATTTTTGGCGTGCATGTTCTGCCGATACAAATTTGAATGCGATTAAGATTCTGAGAGTGTGAAAACGGCAGATGCATTTGGGAAAAAGCAATATGAGAGAGTCTAAAATTCAGGAATGGTATAATTGAGGGAGTAATATTTGTTTCCGAACGATTCTTGTCAGAGCCATATACATCTGAAGTATTAATTTCAATTGTCACCATTTCTGCTGTGGGACGAGCAATACCTCTTAAAATAAAGATTGACCGTGCATTTGGATGCATATATTACAAAAATAGATTGATTTTGCTTTGATAGAAAATGTAATAGATATTTTGTTCAGTATAGAATGACAGAAATATAAAAATTGATATAAAAATTGGAAAATAGTCGGAAAATACAAGTAAGAACATATAATCATGATAAAAGTTCAATAAAATGTTTTTTTTTTTCAGTGACATACTCAATTTTGTTTCAAAATTAATTCGGTATACATTTTCCTCAGAAATATCACAACTGGAATCTATCAAACTTCTATTCAAGAGATAATTCAACATTAGAAACTTATATTGCCTTTTGTTTTCAAAGGAGGGGAATAAGGAAAGAATAATTTTCTGTGGGGATCAGTGATTGTCCTGAAGATGATTTATTTTTCGCAAATCAGGTTGATCAAAAGAATGGCGAGGCATTTGCATGATTATTCCCTCTGGATGTGCACAGAAATGATTTTATCATGAAAATAGTCGGAACATTCTTCCAAGGCCTGAGAATGAAAATTAATGGGATATTTAGATACATATATTTATATAATATAATAATATGTAAGTATTATATAAATTATTATTTAATAACAGCTGTAATAGATTGAAAATATTGAATGAAAATGGAACCACGTTTGACATCGAGTGATTGCTAAATATTATTAAGCTTAAGGCATTGATTACGGCTTAATCATACTCTTCGTCGTCATGGAACTGTGCCTCTCCAATTGAAGCATCTGCGTTTCCTGTGAATGGCTCTTGTAATGGTGACAGTTCACGTATTTCGGGGACAGCATTATTCCCAGCTGGTTGCATCATTCTTGGAGAACGCACCACAGTGGGAGAAGAATAATATGCGTTGTTGCTCTGCTCGTAAAGTTTCCTGAGTTTTGCATAAGAAACTTTTTCCTTCGAAAGAGCAATGGCGGAAGAAGCTGAATGAGACGAAACGCATTTAGCGATAATCAAAATAATTCCCAGAGCAACAGCCCCACCTCCAGCACCGACTCCAACGTAAATAAGCGCCTGAGTGTAGTCGGGATCAGGTAATTCTGCCTCAGTTTTAGTGTAATTCTTAACAGAATAACGCGCAACTATTCTATAAATAGATCCCGTAGATATGGAGCATTTCACCCATTTCACATCATCTTCCGTTACAAGAGAGCAGAAATTTGTTGAAAAACTATCTCCATTAATGTCTTGCAGGACCTCCCATTCCTTTGTGCTATCATCGAACTTGAACACTCCAAAAGAGTAGTATTCATCAACGGTGTACTGGAGTTTGTCCTCAGAAAGAACACGAAGCTCAACAGCAGTCCCATCCATCGGAACAAAAGCTGGACCATCATGGAGGGTGTTACCATCAACGGTGGCAGCTGAAGATAGCTCTCCAGGTATTACAGTTGTCAAATGGGCTCCATTAGGATCATCAATGACGTCCACAGTCACCAACAAGGGAGATAAAATCTCATGGACATGATCATAGACTCCTTCCTCATCCAGAGCAGTGTATTCATCCTCGGGAATAACATAGCTAGTCGAGTCCAGTTGGTACAAGTGTACATTCACTCTGCCTGATAGGTGATCACTGTCAGCACGGAGATCAGCAGTGCTAATGGTTGCAGAGAAAGCCGCAGGACTATCAACAGTGAGCTCTGTGTTGGAAAAGTTTGGAATACGAGCCTCAATTTCACTAGTGGAGGTCACCCAGGATGATGAACCAGCCACATTAAGTACATCGCATACAAGTTGTTCGGAATGCGAAGCAGTGTCTCTCTTGTTCCACTCTTGAAGCATATATGGCATGTAATCCAGCCCAGCGATTGTATTGGAGGTTGTCGCAGTTGAAGAGGAGAAGGAGGACACAGCGGCGAGAGCAGATATGTACGAGGAACAGGCTGCAACTGAAGATGTAGCAATCACTTCAATGTCTTGGTCTATCATAGAGAAGCATGAAGCAGCAAGACTCGTGAACAAACTGGGCAAATAATCCTCTGACAAGGTTGTTCTGAGTCCCTGGGCAGTCATTGAGGGAGGATCAGGGATAGTATGCTCAGTATCACTGGGATAGGCGAGGTAGTAAGCAATATCAGCAGTGTAGACAAGAGGAGGCAGTGAGAATCTTGAGAGAACAGTCCGCAGAACACCCAGGATTTCATCAGACTCGTCTTTACAGACAAGACCTTCATTGTGAAGAGCGATAAATGGAATCGCAGAGCCCAATTGCAAGACACTCTGGACAAGCGCTTGGGATTCTTGGCGAGTTAGAGGCGAAGCAAACAAAAAGTCAATACCAGTCAATATTTTACCCAAGATAGATGATCCACAAACCCAATTACCTCCAGTGTTACTAACAACAGCCGCTGGGAATGTCATTTCATGGATCAGAGAAGACATCATGAGCAAATACTGAGATACTTGATGGTGATCACCGAGATTCATGGCAAATTCGAATTTATACAGCAGTTTCTCAACAGTTACGATCACTTCCCACTGCGATACCTTGTTGTAGGTGACATCCATAGCACTACTGACGTGTGAAACGGAAGTAAATCTCCTTGAGTCGTGAGGATCAAGAACAACACGAATCTCAGCTTTACGAGTCAAAGTAAGGGTCGATTGTGGGAATATTGAGCAAGGAATCATAGCTGAGTAACCGTCGTTCAGTCTTGTGTGTGGTAATGGCATCCAACTTCCCTTTCTACCGGATGAATCGACATATCTGACCTCATATCTGTAGGAAAATGCATGATACGAAGAATAAGTACCATATATAGTGTGATAAATACGTATGTTGCCAGCCTTCCCACACGTGAAAGTGTCGTCATCAGCTCTCGACTCAATTGTAAGGCCAAGGGCACTGGGAGGAATCATTGGAGGTTGGAACCATATCGGCAATGACATTGTGATAGAGTTTGAGTAAGGAATGGTGGCAGAAAGTGACACTTCGAGTGTATGGAATCTACCCGAGGCATACATGAGATCCTCAAGTATAACAGCCCCAAGATCTCCACCTCCACTCACATTATCGTTATTCATTGTCAGAGTATTGATGATACCATGGGACTGGGAAGATATGAGAGTTGTCTCATGGAAGAAATACGACGAATTGAACCCACTCTGAGTGAAATCAGAGTCTGTCCACAACGATGACTCGTCAATCTCACTGAAATCAACGTACATATATTTGCCCCAATGGCCAATAGTCTCATCCATCGAAGTGGTCTCAAAAGCATCGAGATAACCACCTGTTTTGAACAAAACGGGAGTCATAGCTGCGTTCTTATCGGTATTATCCACAACATAGAGACGAACACAGTCGATTAGAGAATAATCCTCTCCAAGTTGTTCAATATCAACATCAAGAACAGCTAATACCTCAGGTTCCATGGGTACAACACTCCTGACACACACATCGACATCGACATAGCTCAGGTCAGCCGTTACAGTCCCGTTAACAGCAACTTCAGCACAAGAAGCGAAATCACTGTAATAAGTAGCCATATCGGCATCAGATAAGGGAGATATGGCAATATCGCCATGCACAAGATCTCCAGCGTTGCTCTTACCATTCCTGGAAGTGTTAGAAAGGTATGAATATGTTGACCAACTTTCATTCATAGCTGTTACAATATCATCAGTAAAAGAAGGGATGTTTTGTGTCATTGCGACACACCAAGTACCCAAATTAATACTTTCGCCAGCACGAACGACAGCTCCACCGATGGAATCGACCTGGATGAGTTGAGGCAATGTAGGAACGAGTTTAAACACAATTGGTTGAGGGATGTCAACGGACATGGAGTATTCGTTGTCTGGATCACCTGAAGTATACGACAGAGTGATATCAGCATCGAGGGACACGTCACATGAATAT
>BQXS01011551.1:2316-16335 GCA_024181965.1 Aduncisulcus paluster
GGGAAGGAAGAAGAGGATGATGAAGTGGTATTCGGACAGCGAATGAAGAGTAAGGAAAGGTTGCGAGAAGATGAAGAGAAGAAAGAAGATATCAGAAAAGCTGAAAAGGCATTCAAACCAAAATCATGGAGCAGTTCAGCCCTTTTTTGGCAATGGAAAGAGTCAGTTAAATCCTTTCATGAGCTTCGTACGACTGTGGGTCTCTCGGAAACTTCGAAACCACCCACAATACCTCCCAAGAGAGATAATAGCAACGATAAGGATTATTATACGGCATTCAAGGCACCTCACTTGGATGCCTTTAAATGGGTGAAGCGAGATTCTTACCTTCCTCAGGGAAGCCAGGGTCTTAAAGCCGTTACTCGTGAGAAACTCAAGTATAATCCACTTGAACTTGATCCCGAGGATATGACTCCATTCGCTGCTCTTCATCCCCAAGTTCTGGCCTCATACTCAGTATCAGATGCCGTAGCAACATACTATTTGTACCAGAAATATGTACATCCATTCATTTTTGCTCTGTGTACCATTATTCCTCTGACACCTGAATTGGTCCTCAGAAGTGGAAGTGGAACGTTGTGTGAATCCTTGCTCATGTCTAAAGCTTTCGAGGAAGGTATCGTCTATCCAAATAAGCAGAAAAATCCCCCTCTAACATACCACAAAGGTCGTATGCTCGATACTAGCACTTACATTGGTGGTAGAGTTGAAGCCCTACGAAGTGGAGTCTTCAGGAACGATTGTGAGTATTTATTTGAATTAGATCCATCGGGATATGATTACCTTATTGATAAGCTGGACAAAGACCTCATCTTTTCGTTGCGACAAGATTGTGCAGTCGTTGGTGACTCAGACTCTGAAGTTATAGCTCAGGTCAAGAATTACGCAGAAATTCGTGCAAACTGTATTAAAAAACTTGAATCCCTTCGTGATTGTCCTGTCCAGACCTCCAAACCATACATTTATCATCTTGATGTTGGAGCTATGTACCCATCGATTATTCTTACAAATCGTATGCAACCCCCATCTGTGGTTTCCAAAGAACGATGTGAATGTTGTATTTTCAATCCCAAGGGTTGTGTGGAAAATCCCATGTGTCAGAGGAAAATGATTTGGCGATGGAGGGCAAATGCATTCGCAGCAACACGAGGGGAAGTCAAACAACGAATCGCAGCGATCGAAAGCCGGAATCCAGTAATTCCGACCCGAACGAAACGTGAAGTTAATTATTCATTTGCTTCCGAAGATGATAAAGCCGCTTATTTGAAGAAAGAGATCGGACTGTATTGTCGTAAAACATACGGTAAAACTCACGAAGAGCTCAATGAATATAGGACAGTTGTCATGTGTCAAAGAGAAACACCTTTCTATGTCAACACTGTGCGATCTTTCAAAGATGAACGTTTTAAGTATAAGAAATTGCAGAAAAAAGCCTTCAAAAATATGATGAAATACAAGGCCATCCAAGGACCTGAGTACCTTCGAGCCTGTGACAACTTTGTTCTTTATGAATCGATGCAGCTGGCACATAAGTGTATTCTTAATAGTTTCTATGGGTACGTGATGCGTCAAGGGTCTCGATGGTGGAGTATTGACATGGCTGGAGCTGTCACACACACTGGTGCAGAGATCATCAAGAATGCAAGGAAGCTCGTAAGTCGTGTTGGAATTCCTCTAGAACTTGATACTGATGGTATATGGTGTATGCTTCCCTTCACATTCCCAGACGATCTCGAGTTCATCATAGTCGATGAGATGAGCGTGAAAGAGAGGAAAGCCACTGTAAGTTATCCTTGTGTCATGCTGAATGCTGATGTTGCAGATCACTTTACAAACCCCCAGTATCAGGACATTGAAGATGAAAGACGGAGAACTTTCTCAATGAAAAGCGAGTGCGGTATCTATTTTGAGGTAGATGGCCCCTATAAAGCTATGGTTCTTCCTTCCGCCAAAGAGGAAGGGAAGAAACTGAAAAAGCGTTACGCTGTTTTTGATCTTGATGGGAAGTTGAGTGAGCTTAAGGGATTTGAATTGAAAAGAAGAGGAGAACTTGAGATGATTAAGGCTTTTCAAGGTGAGATTTTCAAGTATTTCTTGCGTGGAGCTAACATCCGAGATGCATACACTGAGGCTGGACGAGTCGCTGATAGATATATTGACATTTTGAAGACAAAAGGAAAAGGAATGGAAGAAAGTGAGCTCTTGGACCTGATCTGTGAAAGCACAAATATGAGTAAGAGTTTGGAGGAATATGGAGATCGTAAAAGTGCAGCCATCACCACAGCCATCCGATTGATGGAACTGCTGAACGATGAAGCACTCAAGGGGCCTGGATTGAGCTGTAAATACATCGTATCTCGTGAACCCGTGGGGACCTCTGTGACTGAGCGTATCGTGCCCGTCGAAGTCTTCAAAGATCCACGTAGAGATGTCTTTTTAAATCGTTGGTGTGGTATTGAGACCCTCGAAGGCAGGAAAAGTGATGGCAGAAAGAAGAATAATGGTAAGAAACATCCTTCCACTCTTTCTATTTCAAGTGGTGCAATCAAAACTTCAGGCTTTTCCTCGACTTCATCTCACCTGACTATTCATGATATCCTTGATTGGGATTATTATTTTGAGAGACTCAGTGGAAATATTTTGAAGATCATTGTTCTTCCCGCTGCCTTACAACTCGATGGATGGAATCCTGTTCCCCGTGTTGAACTTCCTGACTGGTTTAAGAAACAGAAAACCAAGGAAAAAGAGAATATTACATGCATTTCGTCGTATTTCGGGAAGAGAAGGAAAGGTGAGTCAAAATATCAAGACACTCAAATGGGTGAAGAATTTGGCGAGAAAGCAACAGAAAGCAAGGCGAGTACAAAAGAGACGAAGGATGAAGAAGGTCAGAACGATATTATTGAGATCATGGATGGTTTAGACGAAGGAAGGAAGCCTAGTTCAATTTCTTCTTCTCTCCTAATGACATCGTTTAACTATGAAGAGATTAAGGGAAAATGTCCTCCAAGAGCTGGTGATATCAAATCTTGGTTACAGTGGCAGAAAGGTCTGTGGGATTTGCAGAGAGATGAAAGGATTCGCAAACGTTCAGGCAATTCTCTCTCTGGCTCTACTAAGAGTGCTGTACCAATGTCTTTGTCTATTTCGACTGCTGGTAGCTTTTCTAGGCATTTATATATCCTATCAATGACCCCTTCACATACGCCTAATAGCTTAACTATTTGGTATGTTGAAGGGAACGAGTTTGACGCCTTTGTTGAACAATACTCACACGCCGTGAATGAGTTCACTTCCCATGCTCTCCATGTTATTCGAGAAACCGAGGGAACCGGTGTGAGGGGAAGGAATGCAAGACAGAAGCTGGCTGAGGAAATTATTGAATACCAAAAAGGTTATGATCTCTCTGGACCCGATGGGCAGATCACCTCTGTTCCCCTTTCCTTTATTCTACCTTCAAAATCTCTCCCGCAATTCCCATCACTCAAAAAGATGTCATTGTCGATCAACAAGAGACTGATAGTTTGTTCTGATCTCTCCTTTCAGCTTGTTTCTGATGCCCTCGATCATATTCCTCACGTAAAGATCCTCGATGGAAGTGTCGGAAGAAGGAAGAAGCATAGTGGAGTATGTGCAACAGTGAGTGTCATGGAATGTGGGAAAAGCTGGGTTGTACTGCCAGGAGGACAGAAATGGAATACAATCTTGTTCATTGATGTGACACCGAGTCTATTTTTGGAAAAGGTCAACGATATTCTTCATCTCAAGGATGATCCTCGAATTGGAACTGTTCTTGGGCTTGATGTTGATGATATGGACAGGTACATGACTTCTGTGACCAATTCTGTTCGTGTTGACATGTCAAAGTCAAGGAAGAAAAGGGCTGGAATGGCTACTTCGATCGATTCTTTCAGCCAGCTTATTCCAACTTCTCAACCTTATCTCGGTGCACCAGACATGTCTATCTCTGCGCTGACTGAGATTTGTTCAACCCTATTCCCTGACGCCTTCTCTTTGATGTCCCACATTGTGTCCACTCGTCATCTCTCTTGTTTCCTTCCAACCAGCTTGCTGTGCATTCACATTATGCCTGGAGCTAATCGAGGAATCATAACATGTCTGATAAGAAACTCGTCTACTCCTTTGCAATTATCATCTATAACCGATTCAACTGATTCAACACCCTCTTTATCTCCTTATTCCCCATACCGATTACTAGTCGTCTGTATTGGGGCAGTTTCTCAGCGGTTGAGTACAACAGATGTGATGAGGATTATTGGGAAAGGAATGGGCATTGCTAAAGAATGTGTCTCGACCGTGGGATCTGCTCGTGTTGACACTGCTCTGCGGTTGGCTCGTGAATGGATGGTTGAACTAAGAGGAACGTCGGGATGGGACACTGGGATTTGTATGTGTTATTCAAATATTCACTCATCATCGCCTCAATTCGATTCAAAGCAATCCATTATGCTTTCTTCCGGGGAAATTATCAATAATCCAAGAATTCACAATAATCTATTTGCATTGTTCGATTCTTTCCCATGTATTCACCACCAAAGTGGAATTGTGACCAATTCTCCTTTCGAATGGCAAGAAGAAATTATGCTTCGAGTGCCCTACGTATTTGGTGCCGCACATTTTCATTTGGAAGAAGCGTATGGACTTAGCTCGGTGTCTGGGGTGCCTATTTGTAACACAATGTCTCCAGATGTTTCATATTCAAACTCATTTAGATGTCTAGATCTATTCCTTTGTCATCAGATGCATAAGAATCGAATTATCCTATGGAAATCCAATACAGGGCAGTTGTGTTCAGTTCCTACGTTCACCTCTCTCTCTTCTCTTCCGCCTCCTTCAATCTCTCTTCCAACGCTAGCAAGATCTATCTCCTTTTCACTCCGCGTCTATGGGCTTGTGACGAATGCGGCTTTGTTCGAAGATGTTACTGCTTTCCTGCCCTCTTTGCTGGTTGAAAAAGAGGAAGAGGAGTGGGATTCGTCTATTTTAGATGGCAAAGAAGCGAAAAAACATCGTAAAAAACGTGGAGATGCTCTTGGTGGGCGTAGATCTGATTTAAACCGTGCGAGAAGGACAGAACGTGATATTTCACGATTGATTACGGCTTCATCATCGTCAACAATGCAGAGTGAAAGTGGACTTCCTTCGGCTCTTCAATCTATTGGATCACAAACTCACACGAGGACAAGAGAGGAATTCTTTGACGTCTTTGGGTGTGCCGTTGTCCAGTGTTTGCAGGGTCCTCTACGTCTTGGAATCATTGATAAATTCTTGGTTGTGGCTAAAGATTCACAGTCACTAGTTTCTTCTTCAACGACTTTCTCAAGTACTACGGATAGCATGTTGAGTTCCATCGATTCTTGGCTGAATGATAGCACTAAATGTAGGTTTTGTGAAAGTGTTCGAAGGATTAGCCAGCTTTTGAGCCGTAAAACAATGAAACGAATGGTGGACGGGATTACTATGAATATGAAAGCTGAAGGGGTCAAGGTTGTTCATGCAACGACCAATAAGCTTATTATTCAGACAGACAGGTACCAAAATAGACAAGCCAAAGCTCACATTCAAAGTGTAATGAAACGAATTAATAAGGATAAAAAGCTGACGTTTCTACTATTGGAGGAAACCGAGATGATGCAAGCTCTTATCTTCTTGAATCCTATGAATTATATTGGAATTGTTGACCGTGTTCAGAGGGTTGAAGTCCCAAGGCAACAAAAACCTCAGCCCATGTCCAGACATTCTGTTCTTTCCCATCAGCGTGAGGAAGAAGAAGGAATGTATGAAGATCAAATTATTCCGAGCGTGACTGGTGAGATTACCAACTCACAGATCTTACCCAAGATACTTGCTGATAAACTTGTCGAAGCCATTGCTCATTTCCTTTATTTCCCAATAACCATGGCAAGAAAGAAAGAGAATCTGAACTCAAGTCAAGCAAGAACGTTGGAATTGAATCTTTTTTCCCTTCTTCCCCAACCAAAAACGTCAAAGATGATATTTCCTCTTCTTTCCGTCCAGGGCTACTCGGATCACCGTCTTCGCCGTCTTCTCCCGGCCGTCCTCATCTCGTGTCCAACGTGGGAAAAGGAACAAGTGTCGCAGAGTATGAGACAAACCTGTGTAGATATACGAAAAGAGCTCTTAATTCACAACTTCTCGGGGATATCCTGAAGTTTTTACAGCATTACAAGGATATTACGACTAAATTTAATTCTCCTGATGTTGCTCAATTCCTTGCTCAAAGGGTTGGTTATAAAACTGCTAAACAAACAACACCGCTCTCATTCTTCCTTTCATGTTTAGTTTCATTCCTCAAGAAAGATGGCTGGGTTCATATGGATGTTGAACGAATCGGGAAACGTTGGTTCGATGTTCTTGGAATGTCTCCATTCTCGCCAGCTGCATCTTTCATCTCCCTATATCCCACAATAACGCTTCCCATGGCCTGCCCAAGGTGTGGAAGAGGAAACTTAAACCCGTTCCTCGATTTAATCAGAGTTCAAGAGCAGACAGAGACTGCCAATCATATTGATGAAGAAGCTGAATCGACGCCCGATAACGATTATGAGGCCAAGTCAAGGAAGGAAAAAGAGGAAGAGGAAGAAGGAGAAGAAGAGGAAGAAGGAGAAGAAGAGGAAGAAGGAGAAGAAGAGGAAGAAGGAGAAGAAGAGGAAGGGGAGAGTATTGAGGATTCTGAAGAGCTTGAGGATGAATTGAGAGATGAAGAACTTGACGGATTTCTTGCTGAAGAGGATCTGGATGAGATTAGAAGACAACGAAAGGAAAAGAAAATGTTGAAGGAAAGGAAAAGGAAGAGGGAAGAAGCTGAGAGGAAAAAGAGAATCGAGGCAGAAGAACAAGAAAAACAGCGTGAAAGAGAGAGAACATGTCCAATAATATGTGCATTGTGTCGAGAGGGAATTATTTCAAGAAGCCATATCGCTCAATGTACAGTGGATAGTGCAAAAAGTGCCTCTAAATTGTTTTTGTCCCTTGAACCAACTTGTTCACGTTGTGGAATGGGTGCTGGTGGAATCCTTGTGAAACAATGTTCCAGATGCCATGGAAATATCATAAAACCTTCAAAGGACTCTCTGAAACATCACCTGGAAGCCCTTTTGTTAATATGTAGCAGATTTGGCCTGGAATCATCCGGAATAATTGTTAAGGGGATGCTGGATGTCTTAAAATATTCAATATAACTTGAAAACAACATAAAACAAATTATTTTCTGATAGTAATCAAATAAATCTTTATTTCTTACTGAAAATATTTATTTCATGTGAATCATTGTGTTGTAGAAACAAGCAGACAAATAGGAAATTTAGATAAGTTTATTAAATTCTTGAATTTGTCAAGCATAGGCTTTACTATTACTTCTTCTTCTTGTCAGCAACCTTGGTGACTTCACGGACGATACCAACAGCAACGGTACGACGCATATCACGGATAGCGAAACGACCGAGAGGAGGGTATTCAGCCATGGTCTCAACACACATAGGCTTGGAAGGCTTGATGAGAACGAAGCAAGAGTCTCCCTTCTTAACAGCACAGGACTTGTTGCCCTCTCCAACCTCGTACTCCTCGGTAACCTTACCAGTACGCTTGTCCATCTTCTTGAAGATCTGAACGAAACGGCAGGCAATGTGAGCAGTGTGGCAATCGAGAACGGGGGTGTAACCGGCGTGGATCTCTCCAGGGTGGTTGAGGATGATACACTGAGCTTGGAAAGTCTCGGCACCCTTGGGGGCATCGTTCTTGGTGTCACCAACAACGTAACCTCTCTTGATCTCCTTAACGGAAACGTTCTTAACGTTGAAACCAACGTTGTCACCGGGGTTAGCGGCCTCGACCTGCTCGTGGTGCATCTCGACAGACTTAACATCAGTCTCAAGACCAGAAGGAGCGAAAACGATCTTCATGGCGGGCTTAAGGATACCAGACTCGACACGACCAACGGGAACGGTACCGATACCAGAGATCTTGTAGACGTCCTGGATGGGAAGACGAAGAGGCTTGTCAGTGGGACGGGTGGGGGGCTTAACAGCGTTAAGAGCCTCGATCAAAGTGGGACCCTTGTACCAGGGCATGTTGTCAGATCTCTCAACCATGTTGTCACCCATCCAACCGGAAATGGGAACGAAAGCGATGTTCTTGGGACGACCACCCTTGGCCTTGGGCTTCTTACAGTAACCAGTCTTGGCCAAGATACGGATCATTTCATCAACAATCTCGTTGTAACGAGCCTCACTGTATTTGACAGAAGGATCATCCATCTTGTTGAGACCAACAATAAGTTGGTGAACACCAAGAGTGTAAGCAAGAGTAGCGTGCTCACGAGTCTGACCCTCAGCGGAGATACCAGCCTCGAACTCACCCTTACCAGCAGCAACGATAAGGAGAGCAACATCGGCCTGAGAGGTACCAGTGATCATGTTCTTGATGAAATCTCTGTGTCCAGGGGCATCAATGATGGTGAATTGGAAGACATCAGTCTCGAATTTCCAGAGGGCGATGTTGATGGTGATACCACGTTCACGCTCGGACTTCAGTTTGTCAAGAACCCAAGCGTACTTGAAAGAACCCTTACCGATAGCGGCGGCTTCCTTCTCGAACTTCTCGATTTCACGGGGGTCAATACCTCCACACTTGTAGATCAAGTGTCCGGTGGTGGTACTCTTACCAACATCAACGTGACCAATAACAACTAAGTTAACATGGGGTTTCTCTTTAGGGGCCATTACAACTCTTACGCGATCCAAAATCTTGAAGGTAGCACACTCATCAATGTTCCAAAAATATCCCATCTTTCTCATGTGGATGAATAGTTATTCCGAATATCTTAATTCGTTATTCAACACAGGAATAAATAAAACTTCATCATAACTTTGATAATTTTTATTTTACCTTTTGATGTCCATTCGAAGTCAAATTATAGTATTGAGGACTCTCCTCTCCTGTTCAGGATTAGAGAGAGACATAATACCCGGGATCACTGTTATAACAATAATATTCAAGAAGAAATGAAGTTATTTCGATGGGAATGAAGAATTAGAAGCATTTCAATTTTGTTTTATTGAAACTCGATTCTATGGCAATAAACAACTAGGGAAAGTGAATAGGCTTATCTTTTTCAGCTATCCATCTAAGTTTACACCATTCTAAAAGATCTTTTTTCAATCCAGGAGCTGGTGGCAACACGTGAAATTTTTCACACGTTTCAGATTTTTCGCATTGTTTATGTTCAAATCCTTCGCATCTCATGGCAGTAAGTGATTTTATATCGGTTGAATAAACTTTAACAACTTTTGCTCCATAATTTTTTTCCGCTATTCTTTCAAGGGCCAAAGCCGCCTCTTCCCAGGTTTCATATTCAATATATACATTCCCTTTAAGTTCAGGATTACTATTTCCAACGATACACATTTCTTTTACGCATCCATACGAAGCTGCTTCCAGAAAAGCATCCTCAAAACAATGATTTAACTCATCGAGTCGTTTCGCATCCAATTCACTTTCACTCCATGGGAAAAGGTGTTTGATAACAATTATACAGGATTTCTCGGGTGTATCGGAAATTTTATCAATGACAATGTCTTCTTTCTCCATTCTAGTGTTGTAGGCTATTTGTACTGTGGATATAGGTTGATAAAAATAAATAAATGGGTAACAAAAAATAGATTAAAACAACTTTTAAATGGGTTTATATGATGGCAAAGGCTCTAGTGAAATAAAACAAAATCTCTATATTTAGACATATTGAGATGCTTCGATATAGGGAGAGAAATGATCATAAAGACCCATGAAGGAGTTATTATTTGTTTCACAATTTAGCAATATACTCAATAATCATTTTTTATGTGCAAATTCATCCTCAGATTCATTCCAAATTGGACCAATGAAGGGTGTGAGGCTATAAAACATTAGAATTCATTCTCCTTATGATATTATTTAACAATTGTGTACAAATACGATAAGATAAATGATGATAAAAATGGCCATGATTGCACAAACGGACAGCAAAGCGCTAATTCGATGGAAGTTCTATGAGTGAAAAAACATGGGAAGAAAAATAATCTAACTAATCAATAGAGTTTTTTTGAGCGATTTTGGGGATTTTGCCCTTGTTCAATATCTAAGAATAGAATGATTTCTTTTCAATCAAATTTGGACTAAAAAGAAAGAAAAAAAAAAAATGAGTTCTTTGTTCGTTAGCAATTTGGGTGCCTCTGTTACTACTGCTGTTCTTCAGGAGTATTTCCTTGTTGAAGGTGGAAATCCCCCTCAGATCGTTCTTCGTCCTACCAAGAAGAACCCCAATGAAATGAATGCCATTGTTACCTTCCCTACTAAAGATCTTGCTGAGAAAGCCCTCCGTGAATTGAACTACGGTCAGGTTGCCGAGGAAGATGGAAAGACTAGGGAACTTCACTTGACCTTGTACGATCCTGAGCGCAAGTATCAGAAACCAAAGGCCAATGTCTTCATCAAGAACCTTCCTGAAGGAATTACCAGTAGTGATTTGGATGATGCTTTCAGAGAATGTGGAGACATTTTCTCTAGTGTTGTGAGATCCAGGACTTTCACCAAGAAGGAGAAGAATGAAGAAGGTGAGGAAGTTGAAGTTAAGACTGTTTCCTGCCGTGGTTACATCCAATTCATGGAGGAGGAGGCTGCTCAGAAGGCTATTGAGGCTTTCAACGGAGCCAGTTTCAACGACAAGGAAATCCAGGTTCAATTGTTCTGTCCCCAAAGCCGTCGTTTCAGGAACGTGTACATCAAATACATCCCCAAGGACTTCACCCAGGAGCAATTTGAGGAGCTCATGAAGAAATACGGTGATATCTCTTCTGCCAAGCTCATCATGGCTGATGAGGGTTCTGAGGATGTTAACAAGGGTTACGGTTACTGTTCTTACTCCACCAACGATGCTGCTATGAAGGCCATCAGTGAGTTGAATGGAACTAAGCTTGAAGGTCAAGAGAAGGCTCTTTCTGTTTCTCGTTACATTCCTTCCACTGTTAGAAAGATGGGAAACACCAAGGTTTTGACCCAGTACGGTGGTTTGACCAAGGCTAAGGCTCTCTTCATCCAAAACTTCGGTGGTAAGACCAAGGAGGACCTCGAGAAGATCTTCGCTCCCTATGGTGATCTCGTCAGTGTATCTCTTAGAACTACTTCTAACAAGCAACACACCTTCGCTTTCATCAACTTCGAGACCTCTGACAGTGTTTCTAAGGTTCTCGCTGTGAAGGACACCAAGGAGTTCAAGGACCAATTCCCTGAGAATTTCCAGCTCAACACTCGTACTCCCACTTCCAAGAGTGCTAAGGGTAAGAAGACCTTCAAGCGTGGTGGTCAGCGTCCCGCTGGTGCCCGTGGAACTACCAAGTCCGTTTTCGGTAGCTTCACTCAAGAGGAAACTGAACTTGTCAAGAACCTCGTTCGTCTTCTCCGTCAGCAGCAACAGAGTGGTATGATGGCCCCTATGGGTGTCATGCCTGGTGTTCCCGCCATGGGTCAGATGGCTGTTCCTTCTGCTCCTATCCAAGGAGACATGGGTGCTCATCTTCACGCCATCGTTTCTGGATTCGTCCCCAACCCTGAGACCGCTGGTAAAGTTACTGGTATGATCTTGGATTCCGTTCCCCCTGCTCAGGTTGCCATGTACCTTGCTGAGGGCCCTGCTTTCCCCAGTATCCAACACCATGTTACCGATTGCCTGAAACTCCTTGAAGATAGGAAGTAAGTCCAACTGCGATGAATTATTGACGATCAATTGATATGTTAGTAAAAAGTAATTGCTGAGATCGAATTAGTTATTAATATTAATGAAAATTAGAGATATTTCATGTTGTATCTAAGATAATAAAATGATGTTGAAGCTCAATTTGATTTAGTCTCATTTGAAATCAAGTTTTCGACTGAATCCAATGCTTCACCTCCAGCAACAATGGCTGGAGGCTCAAAATATTTCAGCAACTAAACGAATTGATGCCGCATTGTCGTTTTCACACTCTTTATTCACAGCTTTGGATAGTCATACTGAAAACTTGACCGTTTCTATTGATGGCATCGAAAAGGATATCGCATATCTCGAAAATAATGTATTTTTGATATCAAAACCTGCCTTAAAACTTGAATCATATCTCTCGTCATATATAGAGAAGCGAAACCGCCTCACAGTGACTAACCTCTTATTAAAACGACTTTCGATAACAAAAGAGCTTCGAGATTTTATCTTGTTGCCAATTATTACATGGAAAGATCTGAAAATCTTGGTTTTTTGTTCAAGAAGACTCGACCAAATGATATTTGAAGCAGAAATAATGGCTCACCAGGGGTGGGACTGTGCCACAAAGTGCTTAGCCGATCTTTATGATCTTCGGGTTGCTTGTGCATGTGGTTGTGTTCCGTGGATTGAAAAGACTTTGTCCACTGCTGATGATGATGTTATTGGATCTGATATCGGGAGTTTTTGTGCGGGTGATAAACTGAGTATCTTTGCTGAAATTGTTGGATGGATTCTGAATATTACAAAGGATCAAGAAATTCATGGCATTGTCCACCACCCTTCTGGTTCGGGTTCATCAAAGACTCTTCATGGGCTTACAAATCGAGTTCTACAAGCTATCACCAACAGATTTTGTAAGAGGATTATCGGAAGCTATGATGAATGGTTTTGTGACCCTGAAGAACGAGCTTCTTTACTCTCATCGAGTCAACAATCCAACGTGGAAACCAAGAAGTCAGAATCAGAGAAATCCACTCTTTCTGGGAGGTTAAAGGGAATATGGAAGAGGGGAAAAACAATTGCAGAACGTTTTACTGGATCTTTCTTCAAACATGATATTGAATCCAAGAATAATTCGCCCAAACAAGAACCTTCGCATCAAAAGATAATATCAAGCCATGATCATAGTTCTTCCTTGCCACTTGCCTCGCTGACCTCATCTTTATCTGGATTCTTCACTTCTTTCTCATCTGCTCTATTAATATCTCAAAAGGAATTAGCATGTATATTATGCATGTCTCCTTCATGTTATATCCATAAAATAATGCGAATGGTGTTTGAATCTAATACCCAGAGTTCAAGCACAAAGGATCCTTCTGTCTCCTCTTCGGCTTCTTCAATTGTACCTGACTCAAAAGAAGGCACGAAGAATGTAGATGTTGCGGGAGCCAATCATTTTAAGTCTGATAGTCCACCAGTCGATAAGGATTCTGCAGATAGATTCGGAGATATTGATTATCAGACTCAAGGCCATGTGAGTACAGGGAATCCAAATGAATGTTCTCCAGATAAAGATAGGGCCAATCCAAGTGCATTTGATAAGATCACAACTTCTTCTTCCTCTCCAAAGTTGTACATTACTCCGTTGCTCCAAGGTGGCAGGAAGACACCAGCGTCTTCTCCACCAATCTCCTATCTTTCTTTGTCGTTTCTCTATCTTTCTCTCCGCTCTGTTTTCCGTTCTTTGTGCATCTCCTTCATCGAATCTGTGTGTGGCTCTGTGTATGGTCACAGTGATGATCTTGTGCTCAGTGTTCTGAATGTGATGATTGACGTCTGTGATACTTGTATCCAAGGCTGGTTGAGGGCATGTGACGTAAATATTGTCCCTCTTACATATTCCCCAGATCTTATTTCTCAGATTGAAGACGAAAAGAAGAAGGAAGGAGGGGAATACAGGAAAGAAGAAGAGAGGGAAAAGAAAGAAGAGGAGGAGGAAGAGAGAAGAGACAAAATGAGTATTAAAACACATTCTATGACCCATTCTATTGGTTCTGAGGCCTCAGATGATCCTTTGAAGCCTATTCCCCCTTTTCCCTTGAATTATCTCCCTGGTTCCACCGATAACTTGGCTGATCTCGACAGACTTGTTGCATTAACACACTGTTCAAGGTTATCTATGACTCCGACAGTCATGTCTCGTCTCCTGTTAGAGAACAGAGTCACTAAACAAGCAGAAAGTATAGATCTCGCTGACGAATTGG
>BQXS01011556.1:0-35897 GCA_024181965.1 Aduncisulcus paluster
ATTTCAGTGAAACGAGACTCTTGCCGCTGACCAATACTTCCACTCCTGGGGGCTCCAGTCAAAGGAGTATCGTGAGTTATTGATGGAGTTGATGTAGTTTTTGCAGATGCTATGTCATATTCTTGTTCCAAAATGGCCATTTCATTTTCACGGCGAGTGTTGGATTCAGAACCAAGAATAACTGTCATCGTAGCTCCAAACAAACGCAATGCACGCACACTGATCTCTTCTCGCTCAACACGGCGAGCACACACGTGAGCAATTAGAGTTGGAACATCATCCGTGAAAGCGGCATCATCGGAACAACAAGCATCGTCAATTGCAAAGGGAGAATCAGAATCAAGAGAAGCATTCCCAGTCATTGCTGCACTGAAAAGTTCAGACCGATCCTCAATTGTTTTAATATAAGAACATTCCTGCAACCTCTGTTCCTTCCATTGTACTAATTCACCAAGAATAACAAATCGTACAAAGAGAGCAAAAATCTCATAATGGGCATGGTGTTCGATTACATACACTGATAGAGCTTCTAAAAATAGAACATATTGAGAAACTGGTAATCTCAAGAAAGAGTCGTAAAGTTGTTTTGGTGTGTAATTCATATGCTGGTGCAAGAGCAACGAATTGAGTTGTCTGAATGTGTTAATCGAATCTCTATCTCTAATATATGCATCACTTTGCTCCTGTTGAGATGCATTTAATAAGCTGAATATTGATTCTCCAACCATATTTTTCAACACATCATTATAATGTTTTGACCGATCATACTTCATATCGACCCATTCTCTCATCCTTTGAGTGTTCTTTCCGAGGAAAGGAGACACTAACATATCATGATCTTGACAAGATCCATCCTCTTCACTATCATCATGATCCTCACTCTCTGTCAGCTCAATGCCCCTTTCTTCAGGATGACCAGTGCCCCTTTCTTCAGGATGACCAGTGCCTGAATGTTTGTCCTGTCCATCTTCTTTCTTATCATTTGCAGAGTATAGATACAAATACTGACACACACATGCCATAGCAATCTCACACGTGACTCTTTCGCTGAAAGAAATGAAGGAACAAGGGAAAAGAACGTGGAACACATCACCAATCTCATACGACTTCTTTATAATAATTGACAAGGGAGAAGATGAGGAGGAGGCAGAGGGAGCTTCAGAGCAAGGAAGTAGCGTAGAAGGAGAGAAGCAAGAAGGAGAAGGAGAGACAAGGGCCACAAGAGAGGGGGAGAGAGCATCTGGGCGCAATGTACCTAAGTTTAGAATTTTCTCAATGGGTGAGAAAGGAGTGGAGCAACAAACCCCAGATATCTGGGATGTTCTCCGACTGCCTTGAGTATCATTTGTATCTACCCCCAAGGAAGATGCCTTTCCAAGATGAGGAGATTGCGGTACCGGTGAACCTGCCGTAACATTTTTAGCACGAACACTGGTCGCATTACTTGAAGTTCTAGATAAATGACCACGAATACTAGTCGTCGAACGTCTAGTGGGAAGATTGTCAACAAATCTTTGTCGCTCACGGGCACAGATAAGTTTCCTCTCAGAAATAGAGGGATCTCTCCCATCGGAAATGCCAATTAATCCCATTTTTGATCTTACAATCAGCTCCATGATAAGTTTAAACATTGAAATTGACTTTTCTGTGAACAAAGCATAAGCAAGACCATCAAACTTGAGCATGGAAGACAGTCCTCGTATCAATGGGGGGAAAAAGGAGTAGAAAGGGGGGAAGAACGAAGGGGGTGTCAAAGTAAGGAATGAAAATAGACTCCTTGAGCACGAGAATGGATTGTCAAATGAGTATTTATGCATTATCAAAGCCCCATTATGATGATTAGAATGTTCGTGTATTGATGGACTACCTGGTTCAGACAGAGCAAAGGGGGACAAATGTTCAATGTCATCTTCCAATGTGACATCATGAGGAATAATCATTCGGGGTGGTTCCAAAGATTCTTCTCCCATCTCTCTCCTGTCCTTAGCTGCTCTAGATTTATGGTCAAACGATGCAGTATCATTTTCCCATATTTCTTCAACATTCTTTGTATGACCATCGATTCTTCCCGAGATAAACACGCTCCATATTCCAACGATTTGGCCAAGAAGAATCAAGAGATGTTTGGACTCTGTGAGTTCTAATAACATCAAGACAGGACCAAGGAGAACATCAATTAACTCATAAAACTTATCACTAAGAGAACTAGGACTTAGGGGAGGAGCTGGAGGGGTGTTACATGCAGAAGAGGAAGAACAAGACAAGAGATACCGTACACTCTCTCGCATGGCCTGGGTAAGCCCACCTGAGAGGACAATATGCTTCATATCATCTTCCAATGTGACATCATGAGGAATAATCATTCGGGGTGGTTCCAAAGATTCTTCTCCCATCTCTCTCCTGTCCTTAGCTGCTCTAGATTTATGGTCAAACGATGCAGTATCATTTTCCCATATTTCTTCAACATTCTTTGTATGACCATCGATTCTTCCCGAGATAAACACGCTCCATATTCCAACGATTTGGCCAAGAAGAATCAAGAGATGTTTGGACTCTGTGAGTTCTAATAACATCAAGACAGGACCAAGGAGAACATCAATTAACTCATAAAACTTATCACTAAGAGAACTAGGACTTAGGGGAGGAGCTGGAGGGGTGTTACATGCAGAAGAGGAAGAACAAGACAAGAACATCATGAGGAATAATCATTCGGGGTGGTTCCAAAGATTCTTCTCCCATCTCTCTCCTGTCCTTAGCTGCTCTAGATTTATGGTCAAACGATGCAGTATCATTTTCCCATATTTCTTCAACATTCTTTGTATGACCATCGATTCTTCCCGAGATAAACACGCTCCATATTCCAACGATTTGGCCAAGAAGAATCAAGAGATGTTTGGACTCTGTGAGTTCTAATAACATCAAGACAGGACCAAGGAGAACATCAATTAACTCATAAAACTTATCACTAAGAGAACTAGGACTTAGGGGAGGAGCTGGAGGGGTGTTACATGCAGAAGAGGAAGAACAAGACAAGAGATACCGTACACTCTCTCGCATGGCCTGGGTAAGCCCACCTGAGAGGACAATATGCTTCATACGACTACGATTCTCACTTCTCAGAGAAATATCTTTCCATTCTTTCTCATTCTTGAGTCTATTTTTAAGTTTCCTTCTCTGGGAGTGACTAAGCATCGAGAATACAGAGCGAGAGGAAGAGGAAGCAGACGTTGGAGAGTTGATGGAAGAAGGGGACGATTGATGAATGTTTCTCATGGAACTTGACACCCCAATCTGTCTTTTTATAGTCTGAACTCGATTGGTGCTTATATTGCTTCCATTCAACTTGGACATAATTGACATTTTCTTCAATTTCTGCATAGCCAACCGGCTACGTTCGTTTCTAGCCGATACTTCAATAAACCGAAGCATGAGAGAATGTCCAGATCCGACAGCACCAGAACCGACCCACCCTACGAGTCCCTTCATTCTCTTACTTATCTCTTCCTCTCTTAAGGGAACTTTTTTGACTCCATTATATAATCTAGAGAGAAACTCTGTACTAATGCTGACACATGCATGCATCCCTCGTACCATCATTATAAATGCATCACAAGACACCTTTTTAGCTCCCCTTGTGTGTAATTCTGTTGAGAGATTCAACAGAGAGTGACACAGAGTCTCAATGGTATTGGAGGAAAGAAGAGATGAAGAGTTGCTGCCTGTGGGTGAGAATGGTTTCGAATCACGTGATGTCAAAGAGGTGACGTCATCCAGAATATCACCATCGCTATCTTTTAGTTCAGGAAGGAGAGTGGATGAATGAGAAGAGTGAGAAGAAGAGGTAGTATGATGATGGGAATGTGAAGCCCCACTTAGGTCAACTCCAACCATCTTACGTTTTCTCCTTCTGATTTCAATCTCAATCTCTCGCTCTTTCTGCTCTTCTTCAAGCCATTGACCAGATGGAGCAGAATAGCACTTAGCAAAGGCTCTAACAATTCGGTCTCGAATAGCAGGAAAATCTGAAGGAATGTGAATTGTGTCTAAAAATAGACGAAGAGCAGTGTCTAGAGCTTCATTCTTCCACATATGTGACTGTAAATGGACGAAATAAAACAATACCTTAGACACCCAAGGATCTGATGGAGCAAGGCCACCGAGGAAATATCCAAGCTGACGTTTTGAGAATCCAGTACCGATTCCATGGGCTGAATAACGTAGGAATAATGCAGCTGCTAATTTTGGATCCTGAGGAAGAATCGTATTATAGTGGAATAATGAGGGAAGAGACGAAAATAGAGCTGAGAAAGTTGGGGTTGAAGAATCTGATTTTAAATTGAGAGGAGGGAAAAGATTAGCATTCATAATGAGGAAAGGAGATTGATCAATTTCTAAAAATGGACTTTTGAGAAAGTTATCTTCTTCCTCTTGCTCTTCTTCTTCCTCTTCCTCTTCCTCTTCTTGCTCTTCTTCTTCTTGCTCTTCTTCTTCCGCTTCGTCCTCAGATGATTGTGGTTTATCTATTTTTAGAACAGGTTGTTCATCTTGAGAAGAATTAGATCTTGATTGTTCAGGAACCAATGATTCAGCCCCTTTCGATTCTCCTTCTTCCTTCTTCTCACCCTCAGAATCAGAATCGGCGTACATTGTAGATTTTAGCATAGCACTCATTGTTGACATAATCATGTCTCCTCTTTTCGCACTTTTTTCATCTTCTCGACGCTGTTTAAGTTGTTTTCTCTCCTTCTTCTTCCTCTTTTTCTCAGCTTTCTCCTCTTCTTTCATCCACTCTGCTCTAACTCTCTTCATGAATCGAGTACACATTCCAACGGTATCGGGTTTAAAAAGCTCCGAAGAAGATATTTCAGTGTCACCGCCAAGATATTTTTGGATCACCGAAGCAGAATTGAATTCTTGGATACTCATCGCAACAAAATGTTTGGATTGATTTGTGAGACTATATTCATTCTTTTCTTTATCCTTGTCGGTTTTAACCGGTGTGGATCCGGTATCCAACGAAGAAACTGCCGTTGGGAGATTGGCAAGGGATAACACAGACGAATGTAGGAGAGACATTGATAAAGACAATATCAAGGAAAGCACTGAACAGGTCAATGAAATATTGTCAGATGCAGAATCATTCCAATTACTGCTTGTTTGAATCGTTGAATAGAACATCCGTTTCTCTTGCCGATATTGTTTCGTTTTCTTGTCGATATCTTCAGCTTTTGCATCATCACATACAATAGTTCCTCTTCTTATCACTCCACGAGTGATGGAGGAAGAGGAAGAGGAGGAAGAAGAACCTTGACTCGCTTGATGAAGAAATTGTTTGACTTTCTCTTGATCTATATTTAGTCCATCCAAAGCAGATATCAGTGTGTGAGTCAGTGCATGAATTTTGTGTGAAGAAGGAGATGTTACTGATCCAATACTCTCTCTTGAACTTCCTGCATATGATCCTCTCTGCTGTTGGCGTTGGGATGATGTTAAAGCCTTCAGTCGTTCTTCTTCTTTAACTTTTTGATTGACTTCTTCGATCTCTTTGGTCTGTTTGATGTCAGACTCAAGAATATCTCTCAATACAGTGATAGTTTGAGTCCAAATATCCTCATCTGCCCAGGTAAGGATCTGAGAGAAAGAATGGGGCAGAATAGACGCAGAGGAGGAACAGCAACTCGAGGAAGAAAGAATATCTGCAGATTGAGAAACTTTAGATCTATAAATAGCACTACCAGAATGATACCCATCAGAATCATGCTCAGAATCAAGGGATGTTGTTGTTGTGGGGAATAAAAGAGATTCTAAATTACGAATGTGTTTGGGGAAATTACTAAAAATAGAGTGAGAAGAATGATTTTCACAATGGGGAGACATATCTTGCATTTTTGAGAATGTTAATCCACAAATTGATGACAATCTCTTTTTATCTGCATTGTCAGCCCCTTTAACCTCACCTCCTCTCCCACTATCAGTCTCCTTGATTCCACTCACATTGGTTGATGTTTCTGGGTGTGCAGTAGTGATGACTGTGCTCGTTGAAGAAGGTATGATAGACACGGATGATGAAGATACAATCGATTTAGTTCCAGGTTGTTGTGCTGCAATGGTTTTTTTGCTTGTTTTCTTCGGTTTCTGTTTGTTTTCAATAGAACGAGAAGAGGAAGTTTCTTGATCCGTTTCAAGAGCTCCAATTGCACTAATAAAAGCACTGCATTTAAAGAAGAATAATTGAGGCATTTGTTTCCCACTAAATATCCTATCAATGCTTCCACAAATACCTTCCCTTATTTTATCTGAAGAATACATCCACGAAGAAGCCTTTCCTTTCAAACTCCAAACAGGAACGGTCGAATGTATCGATGATCTCCTGGTCTCGCTGGAAGAAGATAACGAAGGACGTTGATCTTTAGAAGCAGAATTCATAATTCCCATAGAAGGAACATTGCCCTTCACAATGCTCTTCATATGAGAAGAAGAACCATTAATTTGTTCTATTAATAGGAGAGAAGGAAGGAATATATGAGTAATAATTCTTGAAAAAGTATGTGGATAAGATGGACCAGCAACTCGGATCATAGCTTCTAGAGACAAGAGACAAGCGTGGAATAGGTTGGCTGTATTAAGAGTCTCCGTGGAATATCTTTCTTCATTCTTGGAAGAGACAGAGGAATCGGAAGAAGAAGAAGTTGTCAGCGTAGTTTTTCCAACAACTGGACTTGAGTTGGTTGTAGTCGTTGTTAAAGATGACGGCAATGCATCTGAAACGACACTTGAACCTGGATTCACTGTTGTACTGGTTATGGATGTTGCAGTGCTTCTTCTTCTCTCTTTCTTAAGCTCAGCCTTTTGTTTCCTCTTTTCTTCCTTCATTTTCCTCCTTTCTTCTTTCTTCCTTTCCTTTTTATCTCGCTTGGCCTTTTCTTTGGCCGATTCCATAATAAGCTTTTCTTGATGTTGTTTTTCATCCACACCAAGTGTTCCTAAACTCTTTTCTTTCTTTCTCTTGTCCCGCTCTTCTTTTTCCCAGTCGGAGCAACACTCACAGACACACATGAGAACTGCTGGAAGGACATGTCGCCTTACACAGTTGCTTGTGCGTATGAATAACGAAGGAGAGAGCAGAGATAACGTATGTGATAACAATTGAAGTGCAAGAATACGGAGATGAATAGAAAATGATCCAGCAGATGAAGAGGAGGAGGAATCGGAGGAATCAGACGATCCAATCACAGCACATAGTAGCCGTATCAGCAATGTTAGATGTGAGAGACGAGTGAAAGTGTCGTGGGAAAGCATCGGAGAGGAAGACTGAGAAGAGGATCGAGAGAGTTGGCCTGGGCCAGATGGGAAAGGAGAGCCATGGAGAACAGCTTGATCATTGCCGCTCACCCCAAAGAAGAATCCACGTCTCATTGGAGGTAAAGGTTGTTTATAACGGATAGTAGAAGTCGTGGTGGTGGAATCACTATCGTCAGACCGGCATTGATCTTCATAACCAAGATATTCACTTTCTTTGTCACGTTTGGACAAGTGAGATACAGATTTAGAATCATATTTGTCAGCAGATCCCTTAGAAAGTCGATCATACTCACGTTGAATACCTTCAATGCGTAATCTCTCGAATTCAAAATATGGAGAGCATTCAGGAGATGCTATGCACATACATATCGTTGCCAAGGTATCTATTGCGGTCTTACTAACACTAGGATGTCCAGGATAAGAAAAAAAATGGAAAGATATCCTCACAGCAAGAGAAATATTCTCTGGATTTAGTAAATCGGTGAATAATGATAATTTAGCAAGGGTTATTAGTATATCATTTTGAATTTCGGAATTATTGGTGACTTTCTTTCTTAACTTTTTATCATCGATTATCTGGGCAATATATTGAAACCTAATGATACATTTTACATGTAAATTTACATAACATCAAAAAATTAGAATTAATTAATTTGGAAAATAAATCACATACACCTTTTCATCACTATCCCATTCTTTAACCATTGTTATTGAAATTGATTGTAAAAATTCAATTTATGTGGGTTTAAAATTTGAAATGGGTGCAAAAATATCGACTTGGTACAATCGATGTTGGACAATAATCCCATTAATAAATGTTTTCTATTTTGGATTCAAATCATTCGATTATTTAATTTACACCCCTTAATTATTTATTTTTATTATTTTTATAATTAAATAATATGCCTAGATTCTTTACCAGAGCTGTTCTGTCGTCATTAAGAAAAGGGGCTCCTAAAATGCCAAATCATATTGGTTTCATCATGGATGGTGTGGAACTGTGGGCTAAAAGAAATGGTAAATCGCTTCAGGAGGCATATAAAGCTAGTTTATTAACATTACTCAGAATATTAGATGTTTGTCATTATCTCAAGATTAAGAATTGTAGTTTTTTTGTTTTTTCATTATCAAAACTTAAAAAAGTATCAGTTGCAAATTCTCCTCTCCAAACTATCAATTCTTTCCTCGAAACCGAATTATTAAAAGTTTTGGAGGATGAGCATTTACAAGATCAATTACGATGTAAAATTCACATATCAGGAAATTTAGAAGCGTTAAATAATGTTACTTTAAGGGAACGTTTTATTAAAGCCTGTGTTGAATCGGTTTCACGTATTGATGAAGCCAGAAGGCGTGATGTTGAACAAGGACGTCCCCATGTGCACGAAATGAATGTTACAATATGTTTTAGTTATTCTTCCAAACAAGAAATAGCCACATCTACGAATGCTGTTGTTCGAGAAATGACAAAGGGCGAGTCAAGGGCCAAACGAGTTACGAGGGCTGCTTTTGATGCATATTTACGCGAGTTTAGTGGGCCCAGTGGAGTTCCGCCTGATCTTATCATTCGAACTGGAGGAATACCACGTGTTTCTGACTTTCTCCTTTGGCAGATCACCGGCAAGTCCGTTTTCGTTGTTCAGCGTCAACCATGGCCGAACACATCGACTGTCAACATAATATCAGGCGTTTGGCAATGGTTATACACAGTTATTGGTCTTAGAAAGAAAGGGACTCGTAAGATTCGGTACACTCGACATTCCTCCCACCCGTCATGTTCTCATGATAGTGGCTCAAAAAAGGATCAAGCTGTGCCTTCGAAAGCATCAAAGATGGCGACAAGCAAGGGCGATCATGCTAAGTCTTATAAGGATAGGGATGGAATGAGAAGAGAAGGAAAAGATAATGATGATAAAGCCGATATTTTGGTCAACCCCATGTTTTCAAAGCGTCCTATTACTTCAAGTCCCTCTGAACATGATGAGATTGGTGTAGAAGAAAGATCAAAGATCGAAGCCAGTGACTCTATAATCATGGGAGAAATCAAGGAAGTCACCTCATCTCGAACAAACACTGAAGAAACTGATGAAATCACGTCCAGTTCACCTTGTCATCACGGTATTCAACGTATCCGTGGGCGAGATATGATGGCCATACATGATGCGATTGCTGGTCGAATCAGCAGTAGCAGTGGTGATGATGATGATCATTTAGCTAAGGTTAATGTATCCTCTTATTCATCAGTTTCAGATCATAGAGAGAAAGATGACCCCAAACATGGGCATGGTTCTCGACCCCGACAATTATCAAAGACGAGACCGAAGATGGCGAAGCAGCATGGAATGGGTAAGCATAAGAGATCAATCTCATCGTCTTCAGCCGGTGATTTACGGCTATCCCAATATGGAGAGATGGCTTTATCTGATTCCCATTCATACCAATTCTTTGATGTTCCTTTATCTCGACCTCCTTCCCGGACTGCCTTTTTCTTCTCTGAAGAAGAAGAGGAAGAAGCGATCACAAGGGAAAAAACCACAAGTCGGGAAGACAGAGAGAAAGAAGAGAGTAGAGAGAAAGAAGAGAGTAGAGAGAAAGAAAGAGATCGGAAGGGTGGTGAGAAGGGGCAAAGGAAAGGAAGGGATATTGGAGATGATATAGAATCATCGTCAGAGTCTTCTTTCTTATCTCCTCATGATCTGGCCATTGCAGCTAAACATGCAAAAGAAGTAGAGATGAACTTTTGGGGAGGAGCTGGATGAGTTCAGAGTTGGAGAGAATATATTAAGACGTTCAATATGGAGTTCTTACTGTTTCTCTTTTGGTCAGACTATATTTAGAAATTGAGAAATATATTTTATTTGAAAGATAATAATCGAAATCTAAAGTCATATATCTCTCAATTATTTTCAAATCGATGATTATAATAATGAAATTGATAAACAAATATTATACTATTATCAGTAATAACTATCATGATAATGGTAACATTAATCTATTCAGTCACTGAATCTACACGGTGTAGATAGATTATGTTAGACCATCTTGGTTTGTTATATAACTTATATAATATATAATATATATTAACTCTCTCACCTCTTTGGGATTGTTTGTCTCTATTTTGACAACCAAGTATTTGTTTCATTATCTCAGATAATTTATCAATCAGCTTTTGAAGCTTCCCAAATTAAGAGAAAGATATTTATAGCTTGTTTTGAGAAAAGACTCGGAGGTGTTTATTCCGGTGATCATTTTATCTGGAGCTGAGTTCATCAAATGAGCAGACAGATGAATATTTCACACGAGGGAACAAAAAATCATCTATAGGGGTCAAAAGGGGAACTAACGGCAGATTCAACAAAAGATAGCATTAATAAATAGGATAGGATGGAAAAATAATAATAGAAATAGGAGTCAACAGTCAATCGGGAAAATATTCAAAAATCGGCAATTCGTTGCCAAAAACGTAACATGAGAGAGAAATAGTCAATATAGAAGAAAATAATGATTTGTTTCAGTCCCTCAGGAAGATGAAAACGGACGGAAAATGGAATGAAATCGATCAGAAAACTGAATCGGCAATAATGATTCGTAAAATATCTTACAATTCGAATCCGTACGGCAAGATGTCCTTAATACTCATTATGGCAGTAGTTCCTTCCATATTCCCCAATATGACAACCGTTGAGTCATCAGAGAATTCAGCAATGACTTGACGGCAAGCACCACATGGGCTCACCGGACCCTTAGTATCAGCAACAATAGCGATCGTTTTGATCTTTTTCATGCCATGTGCAACAGCTGAAAATACAGCAGTGCGTTCAGCACAGATAGAGAGCCCGAATGAAGCATTCTCAATATTGCATCCATCATAAAGATCTCCAGTTTCAGTTTCAACACATGCTCCGACGGAAAAGTGGCTGTATGGACAGTATGCCATCTTGCTGGCGGTAACAGCACGTGTCAGAAGGTCTTTTTGATGAGAAGATATGGGGCAAGGAGAAAAGGGAGATTTTTCACGGGGGGATTTTTCTACTGGTAAAACTTTAGTTTCCATTCTTCAAATATAATAGTAAAAGTTGAGGATAGGTTTTGTTTCGAAAAAACAAAAATATTTTCCAGATGAAAAAAAAATACTCCGATTTGAGATATCAGTAATCACCATAATAAAACAAAGAAAAAAAAAGGCATTTCAAATCATCGCTTTTTAATCCCCAGAAATTTCAAAATTAATCACCATAATGAGATGAATGTGACAAGAACAGTTTTAGAATGAAATGACTCGAGGAATAAAAATATAAAATGATATCACCAAAGAAAAGTGTTAGAGGTCCATTATTTTGAGATTTAGGATATGATAATTTTAGTGAACGGGGGGAAAGAACAATCCTAATTTTCAAAATTATTTGACAGAACATTAATGGATAATTCAAATAAAAATTGATTTGTTAGAGATATTAATAAAATAAAATTAAAATTATTATTGATAAAAGTTGTTATCTTGATAGATATTGGCGATTTTGTTTTATTCCGAGTATTTATTAGTAAATATGAAAAATTCGAATAATATCAAAAACAATATTGATATAAAACTGTAAAAATGGGGCCATATATTATATTCAGCACTCTGATGTCGTAGGAGAGGGAATTGTAGCTTACAGTCTGTAACTAATATCCAACAGACAGTATTTTGCAGAAATATTTGTCTAAGTTTATTGTTGAATTGAGAACAAATTCCATCAATGATTGGGCAATTGAATTTTGTTCAAGACATGAATTATAAAAAATAATAAAAAAAAATGTTAAAGAAAAAATATAAAAGTACATCGGACATAATACATTAATAGTTCATGTCATGGTTATTTGCCAGCGAGTCCTTTTGATCTCTCTAATGCATCAATCCATCTCTCTTCCTCTACTTTTCTTTCTTCATCTGTCATGATTGGATCAAAAACAGCTCTTTCTCCGCACACTCCTTTGGAATAAAGCCAGTCTTTAACATCACTCTCGTCTTTGTAAATTCCCGCAGCAATTCCAGCAAGCAAGGCAGCACCTAACGCGGTACATTCAACCATTTTTGGCCTGGCAACACGTGAATCAGAGAATGACGCCAGTGTCTCACAAACAAATCCATTGCGGGTCATTCCACCATCGACACTCATGAATTGGAACATATCTTCCTCTTTCACAGCACCTCCCATGGATTCTCGCTCAGTAAGCACGTCAGCTTTAACTGCAGTATAAACATCTCTCACACAATGACAGACACCTTCAAGGGTAGCTCGGACGATATGGTCACGGCTAGTGTACGAAGTGAGGCCAACGATGACACCACGGGCTGTAGAATCCCAATGAGGTGTGAAGAGACCAGTGAAAGCAGGAACAAAGACAACTCCGCCACAATCGGTCACTGCACGGGCAATACTCTCAGTTTCATCGGGATTGGTAATGATTCTAAGCTTATCACGCAACCAATTGACGGCAGCACCACCAATAGCAACAGATCCTTCAAGAGCATATACGACTGGTTGAGGTTTGGAAACAGAAGTTGTAGATTCTTCTGATTCAGAGGTACAAGGATTATAGTAATCAATTTGCCATCCAATTGTTGTCAAAACCCCACTAGCTGATGAAACGGCCATGTGACCGGTGTTTACGAGCATGAAACATCCGGTACCAAGAGTGACTTTCGTGTCTGTGGGATTGAAACAGAGATGACCGAACAGGGCAGATTGCTGGTCACCAATACAACTGCAAATATTGACACCGCTCAGGTAGCATGTTGGATCATCGATCATTCCAAAGTTGGAAGCAGATGGCATCACTTTAGGAAGATACGGGAAAGGTCCATTGGTCAATCCAAACAAATGACACAATTCTTCGTCCCATTCAAGGGAATGAATGTTGAAGAGAGATGTACGAGATGCATTACTAACATCAGTTGCATGGACTTTTCCATTTGTTAGATTGAAGATGATCCAAGAATCGATGGTACCCATTCGCAAGGTCTTACGATCGTAAGCTTTCTTCACTTGCTCATTGTTTTCAAGAGTCCATTTTATCTTACTGGCACTAAAATATGCGCTTACTTTAAGACCTGTTTTGTCTTTTATCATAGAAACAATCTTCTCATCCTTGCTAATCTTATCAATCATAGATTGAGTTCTAGTATCATGCCACACAATGGCATTGCACAGAGGATGACCGGAAACAGAATCCCAAAAAACTATGGTTTCACGTTGGTTTGTAACACCCACAGTTTTGACTTGTGAGCTATCATAGCCTAGATCTTTCAATTGCTCACATGCACGATTAATACAATTTAATACTGCACCCATAATTTCCCTTCCATCGTGTTCAGTGTATCCTGGACGAGGAGTCAGCTGTTTATGCTCCAATTGAGAACAAGTGATGATTTCTCCAATCTTATTAAATATAATGCATCTTGAAGAGGTTGTTCCTTGATCTATCGATGCAATCAGGGTGCGTTTCGTCTTGTCAGTTTCCATATGTTGCGTGAATGATGTCAAAAAAATTCAAATCTCATTATCCACATAGGTGCATCATCAAAGAGAGTAAAAAAGAGTTCATGGGCGGTATTGTATAATCCCTTCGTATTTTTTTTATTAAATTGAGAATCTACCATTATAATGACCATGTGAAGAACCAACTTGGTTATTAATACTTTGGCAAAGTTGGATTTTCGGTTCAAAGTCACCGGAATATTCAAAATAAACAATAATAATAAATTGTTCTAATGATTGAAATAAATTTGACAGGTCCCATAAGTCACTGCCTAATGCTTCTACTAGATAACAACTTGTTGTAGGTTGAACCAACTAATCCCAGTAGAACAAAACATTTCAAGTAAATTTGAAAGCAATTATAAATTTCAAATCAACCTTATCAGATAGAAGAAGAGGTAAAACACAAACTAGCAGTTCCTAGTGGAGGGATAAGTTATCTTAATATCACAGAAGACAAAGTTATTGATATCTGTCAAAAAAACCACAGGATTCCCAGATTACAAGAACATATCATCATATTTTGTAACTTATAATACAATATGTGAACAAAACTCGGGAGAAAGGTAATCAATCTTAACAGCGTATCTTCTCTTTTTTTTCTTCTAACCCGTTGAATAATTATTGAGGTCAACTTATATTTAAGATTTTAGTTGTCCCATGGATAAATTTCTTGATTATTAACCATCTAGATCCAAATTGTTGTAACGACTTGATTTCTACTGAAGACCGCGTCTTTATATTTTTTATAATATTAAAATCATTCTAAAGTATGTTAATAGATGAAAATGAATGGTATAGAATCTTGGAACTGCCACAAAATCGATTTTCTGATTTTTTGTCCCATTTCAGAACAAAACTGATATTCTATACTCTATTTTCGCCTTATCAGGTATTATATTGTGTCAATATTATTTTTATTATTCGTTTGATCGTTCTATTCCATCATGGAATCAATGATTGCCTTTTTTTTCGTTTGTACATTTGAAACTTATTGAGGATCGGGGCGTCTTTATTTTATGTCTATCCTCATCGGTCCTGAACTCATTAATCAGGACACGCTGTACTATACAGACAATCTTCTCAGAACTCGTGCTCAAGGTACTAGAGCATCTCTTCAACTTCTTTCTCTTATTGCTGCTTCCGACCCCTCTAACATCTTTTCCTCTCTCCTCAAAACTGTCATTGGACGCCTCTTGAATGCTCCATCCTTTAGGATGATGCTTGCTGATCGCTATGGATACTTGTGTCCTGGCATCAGTGTAACCGAGAAGTGCCCACATTGTGGTTCCCAACTTGACTTCGTTTCCTCCACCAATCACTCTAGGGTGTGTCGTGGTATTCGCCCAAACATTACAGGCAGACATGACGACTTAAGGTCGCTATCTGCTGCCTGGTTAGAGGAAGTCTTGGGTCTTCCCATTACTCAAGAAGACACTCGCTTCTTCCGGCATCTAAACACTCGAACTCAGAGAGCAGACATTGTTGCCCATACATTTGGCACAAGTGATTGATCTCGGAATCTTGTATTTGATGCGCTCTCAAATCACTGAGGTTGTATCGACTGACATTATCCTAGATTTCACACGGCAGATCGTTGCAGCTGGTAACTCTGTGACTGCTATTGTTGAGCTCGGTCGTGATACTATTCATGCGTGTCTTACGCAGAAGGAGGCAGTGAAGCGTAGTAACTATACGCCTCATCCTCCTTCTGGTAGTGAGATTGACCCTCGCTACTCGTTTGACTTTTATCCCATGATATTTTCTTCAACAGGTGTTATTGGTGAATCTTTCCAAGAATTCCTTGCCTTGGTTCAACGTCATCATTCATCTCGCTGCATAGAGGAACTCAAGGTAGTGCTTGCTCGCTCCCTTGCTTTTGGCAATGCTTTGAATCGTCAAGCTTATGAGCTCCGCTGCAGTGGCCATGCCACTTCAGAAACTATCTACAACCACCGTCTCCTATTTCCTTTTACTCGCCGTTCGTGTGTGTCTCGTAGGCGTGGTTTGGTATAGATAGTGGGCAGATTTAAGGTTTTATTTGGTGACTTCCGACTTCATCTATAGTCTCTATAGATTAGCTGCTCATGCTCTCCCATACCGTTCTCCGAGTTTATGAGCCTTTTTCTTACGCCTACACCTATGTGTCCAACTACCAAACTCCGCCAGGAGAAAAATAAAGCGTGACTTAATGTTGTTTCAAATAAATTTTTGCACTTATTTAATTATCTATATTTTATATTATATTTCACATCTGGGATTCCTCCTTTGATCCAGCTTCGCCAAATACTTGGAGAAACAATGACCATATCCTTTCGCCAATGCTACCCCTAGGCGAGCAAGTCTCCAGAATGAGGTTTGGAAGAGGGATTTTTCAGAGACCATGCTATCTTCGCTGGAAGTGTCTCCTGAATATAGTTCCACTCCACTGCTTGCAGTCACGTCTCTTCTGCGAAATTCTTTCAACAGGTCTCGATAATCCTGGATCAATGGCTCGGTGGGTGGATATAGCAATCGTAATTACTCCAAAGTATTGTATAGCTACGCTCCTCCTCATAGAGTCAATTGATTCAAGGGTCACCGAGTCTGTCTGGTCGTCGTTCTGCCCTCCACTTATTTGTTGGGCTTGTGGTTCACTTTCTCCCTGCTGAGATATATCACTCTCAGCATTTTGATCCCTTTGACCAGGATCGTTGGCAGAAGTGGTCACTGAAGCGACTTCAATATTGTTCGGATTTTGCGGGATAATATCATTATTATTCTGTCTTTGTACGGTCGGTTCGGTACTCTCACTCTGTTCGCCATGGGTTTGACTTTCTTGAGCCTGCCTTTCTCTCTGTCTCCTGGTCAAGACTGCTGCTCTTGATCGACCATATTTAATGATCTTCTTTCTCTCCAGTGAGTTCAGGAATGTATCGGCTTTCTGGGTTTTGTGGCTCGGGTCTCTCCTCGGTTTTCGTTTGGTTTGTGACTGATATGAGCACCCTATCACCACGTCAGCCACCGCCCGCTGCCTTTCACCATTCGTCGGAGTATGAATTACCAAATCAGGGTTACATCCAAATTGTTCTTGAAGGTGCATCGGTTCCAGTATCGCAGTAGTATCAAGGACCTGATTTGATATTGTACATAGAGTTTTGTTGACAGCATCATGCATGCTCGTTCTTCCTTTCGAGCACTTCTTGCAGAGATAAATGTGATCCGCATGCGTTACTTTATCTCTACAGAGATCACGAGTTTGCCCTACTTTGATCTCTGTCTCACAGCCCACCCTGTGCCGTATCGCAAGGACCATTTGCGTGTCGGATAGTTGAGTGCATTTCGATAGGGGTGCAGTAAGTAAGGCAGATATGATGTTATCAGGCCGTGAAGCATGTTCAAGCGCCATCCTCTTGGCATCCGTTGCTTTCACAGCTTCACCGGGGAGGTTTGGTTGATTTATATAATCCCGTAGAGCATCCTCTACTTCATTTCTCATCGTCGTTTCATGTTGTTTTATCATTTGAGTGATGGCAGTAATAATCTCTCTCGTCGTTTTCGTTTCTACATCTGGGATTTTCTTCGCAATCAAAAAACAACAACAAACAACATACCGCGTTTGATGGATCTATTTAATATAATATCTCAGAAAGAATTATATAGAATTCTATAGCTGTTCAGCATGTTCAGAATCGGTTCCAAACGCTTGAAACGTGATAGTCGAGCAAGAAAGGCATTCCATTGGATTAAGAAAGTGATAATATGATAATAAAAACATAATCAAATCAAACAAAGAAAATTCTTTTCAGAATACCACTTCATTGCAGCATTATCATCCCAGAATCATCAAACAATATCGACAATCGGATTATACAACAACAATAACACCTGGCAAAATAATACCGTTAAGAATGACAACACAACATGGAATTGCAGATGAATCCAAGAAGAAGCTCGGACATCATGGTCGATATGGAGGATAAATCAACCATAGATCTAGAAATAGCTAATCATACTTTCAATACCCAATCCAAACAATGGGCACAAAACAACAATAAAAACCACGCCAGAAAACATTTCAAACAAGATGCTTGTCTCATAAAATGAAAATAAAAACGTCTGACTCAGCCTGGGCTCAAACAAAACCAGACTAAATTCTCATCACGATCCAGAGCATGCATGTTCTGCTCCACAAGACACGGTACCAAGTGGGGGTGGAGGCATGTTTATTCATGGAGTTAGATTTTTAGTTCTGAATCTTTCTTTTAGCAAGTGAAAATGAACAGAAAGGCAAGGATAAGGATAGAAATGAAATGGAAATATATCCATGTTATTGAATAGCATTGAAATCGTTCATAAATGTTCTTAACACGTGAAATAGAACTATATCCAGTCCTGAGGGATCCCAAAAGCCTGAGATATCGAGAATAAACATGGAAATGAAAATAAAACATGTTTTTAGCATGTATCGGCATTGAAATCGTTTATATGTGTTTTTTTAAATTTCCAATCTTATCTATTGAAGGGTTGCTTGTTCAGTCCTCCATTTTTTCTCGTCGTACAAGCAAATTGTATGTTTAATATATGTCACATCTTTTATTAAATGTATATTAAGAAATATTTTAACCGGATCCATTCATTATTCTGCTTGTTTTTATTTTTTAGATAAGAAATTCTATCTCTATTCAAATGAGTTCATCCACAGATGCTGTTATTATTCAAACTGTGAAACCTGAGTTTGTTCTTAAAGGAGATTACTTTTGCTGTCCAATTCCTAGAGATGCCCCCAATATTAAGAGTGCAGAGTTTCCAACTATCAAAGCAAAATATAAAACAGATATTTGTAAGTTCGATAAGAGTTCTTATGCACAAAAGATGATGAAAGGAGAGTATAATAATGCATCGTTTACCCATATCTCCATTCCTTTCTCTTCACCTTCCCCAATGAAAGGGGCTTATATCTGTTTATATGGTTATTCTCGTCGTTCAACTTGGACGTCTTCTTTTTCACCTCCATCACATCTTATATTCACTCTCACATCTTCAAAGGGTGATAAAAGATCCAAGAAATACGAGTTTCCTCAATTCAATAGGGATTTTAAGTTTATAGGAGATGGTTGGCATTTCCTTCCTGTTGATCTCCCTGACGTTGTTCTGTGTGAAATTACAGGGAAAGGAACAGATGGCAAGTATTTTGAAATCCTCTCCCTAGTTTTTATTACTACAGAAGAAACCACAGAAGAAATCACATTTCGTGAAGCCAGAGAGAAACTATGGTCTGAAACTCCTGTTGTGAAATCAGAGTTTGTTAAGAAAGGAGATAAAGAATCTGAAGGTATGTTGAGAAGACAAAGAAAAAGATCTGCCTTTGGAGTATCTTTTGATAGAAAATCTATTCCCATTCCACGATATGATCCAAAGCTTGTAGATCCTTCATTCTCAATGGTTAAGTGCGAGAATGATGCGTATAGCAAGGAATCTGAGGGCTATGATAGGAGCTCAGATGCACAAAGAATGTTAAAAGGGGAATGTAATTTTGAGTTATCCCATCTTTCCATTCCTTTCCCATCACCTAGTCCTATGAAAGGTGCTTATATCTGTGTGGATAAGGATTGGAGTTCCCCATCTCTTATCTTTACTTTCACTGATCGTGATGGCAATTCTACATCCAAGAAATTTGAATTCTTTCAACCAAAAAATTTATATGAATGGCACTTCCTTCCTATTGGTTTGTGGAATGTTGTATTGTGTGAGATTGAAGGGAAAGGAATGTGGAAGGAGAAGAATAGTCGATGTTTCAAAATTTATTCCCTTATTTTCCTTCGAGGTGATGATATTCCCACCTCTCCTCCTCTTCTTACTCCTGTTCCTGTTCCTTCCACTTCCTCCAAGACACCCACATCAACTTTGTCTTTGCCATTAAAACCTGTGAAAGAAGTTGTTATTGAAGGAAATGATAAGGATCCAACACCAAAAGACATCAAACAGAAGAAACATAAGGATAAAAAGAAACATAACCCCAAGGAGTTCAAGCCCAAGTCTAACCCCAAGCACGACTCGCTAACCCTGACATCTGCATCCACGCTGACTTCACAGTGCATCATTGGCAGTGGTGGGTTCGGAGAGGTTCTTCTTGTGAAAGTTGATGGCATTCCTTTCCTATGTGTTCTGAAGAAGATGCTTCGGATTGCGGACAAAACTGTTGTGAAAGGGTGTCGAAAGGAGTTTAAAGTGCAACTCAAGTTGTTTACGAATCCCAAATGTTTCAACCGTATCCCACGTCCTCTGTATATCCTTGACCTGCTTGATTGCGATATGAAAGGTGTGTATGGCTTCCTGATGGAGTTCTGTGTTGGAGGCAGTGTGAGTGCGTTTGCCAAGCGTTGGTGTGCTGATGGCAAGTATGTGAGTGTTGATGATACTGCTGATGATAGTGAACTCTCAGACTCAGACTCGTCCTCAAGTTCATCTAAGAGTGATGATCTTGATCGCTTTGACCCCATGACACTGAACCCTGTGAAAGTGTGTTCGTTATGTGTTGGGATGATCGAGTGTCTTGATGATGTGTTCACGGCTAAACCAAAACTTGTGCATCGAGACGTGAAACCTGACAACTTCCTTGTTCGTGTTGATTCCGCTTCAAATCTATGCACCGTTGTCCTTGCTGATCTTGGATTTGTGCAGATCCAGGATTCCATCTCCTCTTCAACGTGTTCCAAGAGTTTTGTTGCTCCTTCTGATTCTGATCCTTCCTCTTCTTCCTCCTCTTCCCAACCTAAAGCTTCATCGCACTTGACTCAGAAACCTAAGCTCAAACGTTCCATATGTGGCACTCTTGTGTATAACTCATATGAAGCTCTTCGTCATGGTATCCAGAGTCAAAGCAGCGATGCTCATTCTCTTGGAATGTCTATCCTTTCTTTGTTCTTGTGTTGTGATCCGTTCATTCAAATGACTGTTTTGAGAGGAGTCGATGATCCTATGGTAGTTGCGAAGAAATTAATTTATCTGATGACGAACAATATGTGTCCTCATCTTTCCAGTTCTCCCCTTTTTGACTCTCTTTTGATCATTGAGGAAAGTAAGTATGGACCCGTTCATAAAGTGTTTGATGAAGTGTTCACGGGTCTCACTCTTCTTGACTGTAAGAAACGTATGAGTGTCCATCAAGCTCGTGTTAAAGTCCAAACGATCAAACATTTGTTGCCCCTCATTGGTGAAGACTTCGACTGTCCAAGTATTGACGACATTATCTGTGAGCAACGCAAGAAGTATGGTGGCTCTGTTGGAACCATTGAAGGAGGATGTGATATTGTTGGTGTTGAGCATGAGGAAGGTTGGGATCAGAGTCAATAAGCTCATATTCTTGTATTCATGAAACTTTTACTATGTTGCTTGGTTATCAGTAGATCTATAGGCTTGATTGGAGTCCGAATCATCTTTGCTCATTGTAAGGCATGATGAATCCGTTGACGATTACTCTCTTCAACTTCTGTCCAAAGCGAATTCAAAGCAATCCAATCCGAGTAGATCCCGTGTCATTACCTCAGAATCAAGTTATATTGTCCCACAAACGAGTGAATTGGATTCTTTGAGTATCTCTTCAACAATTCAGAGTTCTATTGAATATCGGGATTCGAGAGGATTCGACAAGAAGAAAGAAGAATAATGGATATCAAGATCAATAATAAACATTTTGTAAACCGGCCTAATTTAAAGAGCCCAACACTTTTTTAGGGAGGTATATTGTCAATTCCAGTGGAATTTGTTGCAATTGATCGTAAATAAATTCATCATATTTGAATAGATAAGGTTCTAGGAGGTCAAGAAAACTTTAACCAAGAATAAAGAACATAAGGAATACTTAACTTTCATATAATGGAATATAAATGTGGATTAAAGTGGAATGTTAGGCTATTATATTTATAAACGTATTGTATCATGAACAAAACCTAATTTATTGTTTCCAACTCCCTTGTTGATTTATATGCAGGTAAAATATATTGTATTCTTTATCATATACATTTTATAAAATTATATTACTTAAAAGTGGTATATTATTGATGATAACAATTATCGTTGATTGTTTTGTTATTTTGTACGGTTTCTATTGTATCATATTTCTAAACATCATTCATGCCGTTTTCATCTAATATTGATGAACGATTTAGTCCGTCAAAATTAAAGTTTTTCTTATCTTCTGGGATTTTCCCAATTAAAACGTCTATATCGCGTATTATTGCTTCACTTGATGTAGTTTTGCCAAGTTTAAACGAAATTATATCTAGTGTGGGATATTTACTTCCTATATGTATTTTTGTTTTATATTTAGGCTTCTCTCTTCTAAATGTTGTCCCATGCGCTTTTTCTGAAACAGTTGCATCTTTTCATGAGAATATTTCCCCACTGCTTGTAAGAATATCAATATATCTTTGTTGTTTCATCGTTCCTTTGTGTTATTTGCTTGTCTATGTCCTGGGTCGCCGATGTTCTGTTTTTTTATGTCATATTGCTCAGCCTTTGACTAGAGTTGAAACTATTCCCGCCAATGAACAGGTTATATTTTCTAAATTCAATCGATTGATGGCAGTTTTGTGCATATTCTTTATTCGAATTGTGTTCACTACTCTCTCTCCGTGTTTGTTGCACCCTTTCTTCTCACTTTATCAGCAAAATATATCATTAAGCGATGTTTTGATGTGTGTTTTATTATGTATTGTGGCTGTGGCGGGACTTACCTTGAACTTTCTCTTTAATGATGTTTCCTCCTCTTCTATTCCTTTTCTACGGCTTCCTTTTTCAGTAATAACTCCGGCAAACCATCGTATTTTCTCAATCGTTCCTATTATTAACATTTTAGCGCCAGTATTTGCTGTATTTTCCCCCTCTATTGGAGATTCAATGGCTATCTTTCTCAGTCTATTTTTAGCATCTTATTTTGTTAAAAAACGACCATGCTCATCGCACCATGTTAATTCTAGTCTTGCGGCATTTGTGATAGCCTGGGTAGCCTTCTCCATGGTTAGAATCCTGCTCTATTTCATTTTCTACACCGATTCTTCTATACCCCAATGTATTTCACACGATACCGATTCATTATTTACTAAATTTAGAAATGAAATATGTGACATATATTGTGAACGGTCCTCCCCGTTTAGTTCTGGCTGGGTATTTGGATGTTTCTACCTCTTTCTATTTGTTCTTTTGTTCATTATTGCTACATGCATATTTGAGCATATATTTCATGGCTTTTTGTCAAACATTATTGAGCATATGTATGCTTTGGGCACCGGTGGATCCGAACCAACGTGTGTTGTGTCCAAGGTTAAAGCCTCAGAGTTGTCCCATGGGTATTTTTCAGAGCTTTTGACATATTCAAAGACTCAGATCCTTAGGAGACTTCGAAAAGCTCACTCTGGGTTAGCCATACCAAAAGTTTATTCCTCAATCACTCAGGATAAATCTTATAAGTTCAATTTATTCGATACCAACTCCCAAGCAATGTTTAATATGCACGGTAGACCTCTCATTAGTGGGCCTGGAATAGCTCCATTCGTTGAGAAAGTCTCAACTGACTCTGAATGTGATGCTAAATCATTCTTAAGCGATATTGGACCTCCTCTTAATGGTGGCACTCTTGCATGTGTTTTGTTTGGAATTCCTATATTCGTAGTGGAAACTGTTTTATGGTGGCTTTTAGTGATTATATATTCGTTTATTTATGTAATATTCCAACCCCATCGTATTCATTTGTGGAGAATGCTGAAGAAAGAGAAGATATTACAGTCCAAATATGAAATGCTAGAATTTATTCATGAAAGGATTCCTCATGTAGAAAAAATACAACCCATTCCACATTTGAGGAATCAAATATCAACTTCTTCTCACCCAAATCATCTAAATTTAGAATCTCTAATTAATACGTCTGCGTCCCCTCCTGATATTTTGAGGATTGTTGACAAAAAATCAAAGATGAGAAAGAGAAGAGGTGAAGAGGAGGAGGAAGAGAAGGGAAAAGAATCATCTCGATCCTCCTCTTCCCATTCTTCTCACTCTTCTATAAATAGACACATTCATAGTGAGGAATATTCCTCATCTTCCTCGTCTCTTTCAGTTTTTGAGGTGCCAGAAATATCAGGAAATATCCAGGTTATTCAACTTGATGATGAAGATAAAGCAGGGATAAAGAAAGAAGATGTGAAAGTAATCATCGAAAAAGAAAAAGAAGAAGAGGAAGAAGAAGAAAGAAAATCGCAGGAAATGAAGCAAGAAAGAAAAGAATCCAAGAAAAAGAAGAAGAAGAGGAAAAGGAACAAAGGAGCTGAAAATGATATCTTTGAAGACCTTGAGTCAACTTCCATTGATGAATTACGTTCTAAATATAGCCATCTTGAGAAGGAAGTGAAGAAATTAGAGGAATCTCTAATGAAACCGAATCCCTTCCCGTCCCCTGGTGATCTATTTTTATCCTCTCCTTTCTTAAGCTTTGGACATTCTCTGCGATTGGAACTAAGGAAATCTGAGTATGAAAAGCATGAGCAATTAGAGCTTGAAGAGTCTATTCTTGCTCAAAAGGCTGAGGAGGAAGCGTTGATTGAAAGATCTTTGTTTACAAGTGCTAATATTGGGCACGTTCAACAACACATGATCGATGAAAGGGATGCATTAGATGCAATAGAGAACAAAATGCAAGCAATGATAGATAAATGGATTCTTGAGTTTAATATCACATTTGGAGAAAACGCACAAGTGTCTCATGAGGTTAGATGTTATTCTCCAATCTATAAATTCCTATTCTTTGGACTTAAATTACATCAATGCATGTTTTTCCCTTCAATATCTTGCTTGATTATTCGTTTGGGTACATATATTCTTCTTCGACGAGTGAAGAAGCTTAAATATGAATCTCTTGTAACCCCTGTGAGGAAATTTTGTGTCGATTTTGATATTTTTAGAGAAAATGGACACTCATATTTGTCTTTCTTCAAGTTCCAAAGTAGAACATGGTTGACATTATCCAAGAGGAAAAATGTTTTAAAAAGAATTATTGAGACCCACTGTCGAAAATTCCTCCCCTTTTTTACTTCAAAGCCTCCATCTATTATTTCACACATTGATGATGACATTATATGGAAGAAATATGAAGAAAAGTATTATTCAAATAGTTTACAAAACATGCCAGACATGAAATATCTTTTTTCCTCAAACCTTTTCTCACCTGAGATGTATTTTCTATTGTTAGATATCAGTGTGAGTGCAAGATTGAAGAATAACCGAATATATGACAACGCAAAGGAGAAGCTAGGGGAAGAGAAGACCTGGATGACTCCTCAACGTAATTTCACATCGAGGACTAATCCGTATAATTTACCGCATGATCTTGACCATAACTACGATGAGCCTTGTATTATAGGGGTTGACATGTTCCAAATGCCTGAATCGCTGGAAACTGTATTTTCATATTTTAAACGGTATATTATGGAACCATTAACAATTAGAGCTTTTTCTCAGTCGGATAAATATAGAATACTTCAAGAAACAACTCTTCGAATGAGGAATGGAGGTCCAGGAAATCGAGATGGTAATTTCTCTTTTACAACTGGATTTCCTGGACTCTCTCTTCAAAATGGAGATATTTCATATGGAGATGGGAGTGACTTTGGGTTTATTTTTGGAGAAGTTATAAATAGAACAAATGAGTCTATTTTGGGAATGTCCGATGAGTCATTCCGTCGTCTTCAATATCTATCGAAAGAAGACAGGCAGCAACCAAAAACTCTTCAAGTTCACCCTATCTCTCAGCCTTGGTACAAAGTGTTTCATCGACGCATAACTTCCCATATTTCGAGCATTCTCTCCACACTCTGGTGTAAGCATTCATTCTCATTCGGTGACAGAGGAGGAACAGGAAGGAGGAAGATTCTCCATCTTTTTTCTAAAGCCCCGATTACATTTCCCATATTTTCATACGTCTATGAATTGTGTGTTGCTGCCCATCCATACTCTGTGATACCCCACATTGTCTTCGCAAGGTGGTCTGGGTTAGCGATTGGTGACGTTGATAGTGGACTGAGTGTTGTGGGAACTATAAGGCGACGTCAGTACAGACAAGTCAACTCTGTGGAGGATGCTAACAGTATGCTTCCCTTGTTATCTTTACGGAGAAATACTGAATTATGTTCTTTCTCAAGATATTCTAAAAATATCGCTTGTTCTAGAAACAAATCAAAATCTAATCTCAAACCGAACATGAAATTCTCACGGTTACAAATCAATTCTTTTGCACAAGACAAATTGGAAGGAGAAAGTCCGAAGAGTGTTTTATTTGAGGAAAAATGGGACAGATATATTCTCTCTTTTTCTGAATGTGTAAGTGGCCCCCATGAGTATTTGTCCCCAACAAAATGTGAAGATGCTTTATTGATGCGAATCGAAGCTACTTGTACTGCAGTTGCTTCTAATTTGTTAAGACACAACTCTAAAATGTTATTTTCTATCAAGAAGGCCCTGTCAAAGCTTATCATGGAAAATTCATCTCTTCAGGGGCCCATGTTTCCTTCCATCACATCCCCCTTCACTGGTGTTGGTAAACAAGCTATTGCCAACCCAGAGCAAAAGCATGCAAATCCTGGAAATGGAAAGGACAATAAGAAGAGTGAAAATCCTTCGTCTAAGAAGAAATCGACCATTAAAGTGTCCATTTCTGTGTCTGTTGATGAATTGAATTACATTGCTCTTCTCTTGTGTGCTGAGAAAATTGGAAGATGGACTCTGCTCCCTGTGCTTGAACAAAGAGTATTTCTCATGTATTCTATTTTTAGACACTTATCTTTCCTCCCTGGATGTCTTGCGTATCAAGCCCATGAAGTTTCTTCTTATGCCAGTACGGCATACACCCTCATTCGACGTGAGTATTTGACCCATAATATTGGTATTATGGCAAGGAATTCTGATGTCAAACGGTATGCGTATGGTGATGTTTCAAACCAACTTTCTCAGTTTATTTCAAGAAAATTCCTCAAACATCCAGGTGGTAGTGGCAGTAATCCACATCCTGCCAGTTCTAATCCGGTTCATTCCTCCTCATCTTCATCAGTTTCTCAATCTAATTCTAAATTTAGACAAAACCCTGGCCCTCATGCACGATCATTGAGTCCATCTCCCTCTCCAGCTCTAGGAGTCGATGGGGTTTCAAATGGAAACTTGAGAATGAAACACCATGCGTATGAACGATCAGGCGCAAGAGTTGCCGAACATTCAAAGGTTCTTTATAGTTCAGCTTATCCACATGCTTTTAAAACGATTACATTCCCTTTTGACGAGGAGAATATTATCATACACCGATTGGCTTTATATGACAAAATCTGTTCTATTTATAGGTATGTATGTGGTGAGGATCATGTTTGGTGTTCTTTATTGCTCTGTATGCGAGACCATTTGTTTGTATGTGAAGAGACTGTGAGGGTTTTGATTGATAAAACTGCGTTGAATGTGTCGAAATCGTTGGAAAAAGCAGCTATACGATACCTTAATGGAACAATGCCTTCCCCTTCTAAATATAAACATTTAACAAACATGAAGAGTATCCTTACGGCGCAACGAAGAATAGCATCAAAAAAATACAATCATTTATATATTGTTAAAGAGAAGCAACCTCCAAAACATCAAGAAAAAAAGGTTGGAAGTGCCGCCACTGTTGCTGTTCCATCAGGTTCAAAATCAACGGCACCGACTGTTGTTCCATCGGTTCCACCAGGTGTTCCAAAAATAGATACTGCTAATAATTCTATTTCCGTCCCAACTGCTCCTGAGAAACAATCTGTTGTCAAACCCGATGAATCTGTACCCACCACAAAAGATCAGCGTATCCTTACACTGCAAGACATGACATTTCTCCAACAAATCTCTATCGATAATTCGACTGTTAATGGGCAGACTTTTCTCATAGATGTTGACGAGGATTCTACTATCCAGAGAGATAAAGAGAGGAGAAGACAAGAGAAATTGTTGAGAAACTCGAAATCTCTGAGATTTGAAAAACCCATTGGTTACACGAATGAAGTCGTATCTCTTCCTTGTGCGCTCGATGGTGAGAATTCTGTTCGTATTTTACTCTTGTCAAGTCCCTTGCAAAGTCAAGAATATGTCCATACTTTTGCCTTCTTTCAACTGTTGCGTCAGAGCTCGTTTGATACAAACAATCAGAATCCGATTTCACATTCTATTTTTGAATTTCCCCCTGTTCCTCGTTATCCTGATAAACTAAGCAGATTTCACGTGCGAAAGAGACCTCCAACACGTTTTGCAAGGGATTTGAACTGTGATTTATGGGAAATTGAGAAAAAACGAGAAGTTTCTGCTGAATCTACAAGCTGGGTAGGAAAGAAAAAGAAAGATATAAAGGAGAGATTGATGGCTGAATGCAATTTAGACAATATTAAACTTGTGAAGGAGGTGATTCCGTACAAATCTGATTGGAGAAAACAGGTCCAGGCTTTGATAATGAAATCAATGCAATCTCGACGCGAATCTTGTATTTTGGGATTTGCTCGTGTTGTTTGGGCATTATTAAGTTTATTGGGTGTTTTGGTTATTCTCATTTCTATAATTAGCATTGTAACTAATATTAGATACCAAGTGAGTGTCTCAAATCTCCAACAAATCATGGCTGAGAGGAATCATATCTTTGCTGACCTGATTTATGCGTCTAGTGTCTACAAAACCACTTACGAAGGAATGTCTCCATTTCAATCTAATTCTCGAGCTATATTATTTGGAAAACAGATTAGATCTCTGTCGTATGCTTTACTTGAACTTGAATATCGTGTTGAAGAGGCCATGGCATCTGTGTATGATGGATCCCTGACAGCTTCCGAGATGCATTTACAACTCAGACGCATATATGGCGGTGGATTGGAGTCATTTAATCTAAATATGGATATTGGAGCCCTCGTATTCTCTCGAAAACGTTCACTACTGGATTATAGGGAGTCATTTGGACGATATGCACAATATAGACTCAAAAGAAAGGATTTATTCTCCAATGAAAAAGATATTGATGATCTTGTGGACAAATCTTACCCATATTGTGGCACGGAAGAGGAAGATATCATCGATTTGTCCAATACTTTTGTGTCAAATCCTCTAAATTATATGAATTTAGCATATAGCGATGCCGAATTTGGACATTTTATTAATTCTTTGTTACTCTCAAAAGAATCTCAAAACCTTAAAAAATCACACTTTATTCAACAAGAAAAGGATAAATTGGGAATTTCTAATATTAGCACATCAGTTTCAAAGACTTTTATTGACCCTTTTGTTAATCTTACTCCTCCCCAAGCTATCAAAATATTTGCTAATTTGATGATCCATCTCTCAAAGCATGAGAATAGAGAACTATTTGCGTCTATTTTGGACTCTTTATCGGTGTTTGAAAATCTTATGGCACCCTCAGAATCTGCCGAAGCTGTCATTTCGTATCTCCTTGATGATAATAATTTTTCCCATGTCCATCAACCGTCTATGACATATCCAATCACCTCTTCAGATTCAAAGGCCACTTCATCGCCTTCCAGCGTCGGAATAGAATTTGCCAGAGTCTTTATATTTACTGGAATGAACTTGCCTGTTTATATATCACAAGAATCCATGATTGTGACATCTATTCTGAACAAATTGGATGGATTTTCACTTACTGGAACCCTTAGCCTTGTGATATTGGTGCTTCTTTTCATTACTTTGATCATATCTATGGTTGTTCTGACTGTCGCGAGTCTTCATATGAATTATTTTTCAACCAATTTGGCTGTAAACTCAAAAGTATTCATTTCAAATCAACAATGTGCCGACAAACTATTGTTAAGTGATAAAATATTTGTCTATTCTCTCGGTGCTATGAGACATTTGACCCCACAAGAGATTGGATGCACAGCTCCTTTCTATCCTGAGATAAACACGTCAATGAACACGTTCAGTGAACCTAGAGTCCAGCCAAGTATTGGAAGCCTCAGTTTTAACGAAAGTGTGAGCTTTATTCATGCCTCTGGAGTTTGTAACTATGCCTGTTCATTGTACTCCACCGCCGGGAAAGCTCCTATATTTGAAGATCCAGAACATACAACTTTGACAGTGGGCGGCTCACGTCGCCACTCTTCTCACACCGGAAATCATTCTGCTGCCGCACATACGGGGAATCACGAGAGAGGACATCATGTTGTTTTGTCATCAACTACAACAACCGTTGAGCGAGGAGAAGGAAGGGGGGAGAAAACAGGGGGATCTGGAAAACCAAAGGAAGTTGCTCCTACATCGACCAAACAATCCGATAAAGAATCCATTATATCTGACAAAAAACACGGTCAATTGCATGAAAAGACAGAAAAAGTTGTCCAGTTAATCACTGAACGTATTCAAAGAAATCAAATGGCTAGGATGCAAAATGCATTTGTCTCATCTCCCTTCGAATCGACTGAGGATAGTCTGAGTGATATGGATATGCTTGGTGGTTGTGATGTCCTAGATAAAAGGTTTAATCCTTCAGATACCCATGTGATTGAAACTGCTACTAATAATCTTCTAGCGCAAATATGTGAATATTCTCAACCTCCAACTTCAAACCTATGCGATTTACAGTTGAAGAAAAGGAATCCTAAGAGAAGCAAATTCAGTCTTTTCGATGAATGCAAGTGTGTTAAAGATAAGATGAGAGATCGGGAACACATTCGAATTGTTTCAAGGGGTCCAAAGTCTTCTTATACGGCTCATCGAAAGATAGTTCGGTCGATTGATTGGATGGACAAAGGTTCTTTGTCTCCCAGTTGGATTATCGGGGTGTTATTTGCTCTCGGTGGATGCATTACAATCGCTTACTATCAAAATGGTCAGCATTCTCTCCTAAAAGCTCATGGAGAGTTCTCTCTGTCTCATCCTCAAGCTCTGAAGGCTATAATTAGCAAAATTACTGAGAATATGTCGATCGTTCAATTCGGATTGAATTATGTTGCCAGTGGGGATGTCGAGAGTGCCGTGGCTTATAAGAAAATGCTGAATACTCTGATGTTGTCTGAATCTATTCAACAGTTCATGAGAATGGCTCGTGAAGAATCTGATGGTACAAGTTTATTTTCGAGCCTTTATGAATACTTTGAGTCTGTGATGAATATTATTTCTGTTATTCAACCAATGATGGGAAGGCGACGCCAGTATGATTTGATGAGTGGAAATATCGAAAGAATGGAAGAAACTGTGTTCCTTGAGCATCTCGACTATTCTTTTATTGAGTATGTTCAGTTTGATGGGTTTTATTCGGATGATTTGAGGGATAATTATGAAAATATGGTTAATTGGTGTGAAAATGGATTTGGAATACATCCGGAATACATTGAAAGGATGTTTATTGGAGAAAAGAGGAAAATACGAGATGATATCGTTCTTATCTGTCCCGTTGTCGACTATTATAGACCCCTATGGAGAACTGAACAAGATATTCGAAACTTTTTCTCATGTGATCTATTTTTAGATGCAGTTACTCAAGTTGAGACTTCCAAATCCTCTCTCATAAACGCTGTGGTGAATACTTCTGCCTTTGTTCGAAGCGATAGCAGTTGGTTAGGAACTTTTAACAATCAACAGGGTTTACCATGGACAGCCGAGAGTACTTCAAATATCAATAGTCGAAACCTCTCTATAACAACTCAAAAGAATGTTATTTTACTTATGTTAGTTCTTGGAACGATTCTCCATTGTATCGTTGTTATTGTGAAACAAGTAAGAAAATGCATGAAACTTGATAAAAAGATTATGACACAATATGATTACTTGGATGGATCTGATAATTTCTTTAAGATCTTGTCATGGAAACAATCGATTGTCATTTCACTTACTTCATCTATTTTCTATACTCTTCTTGTAATTGCTTTGTTTGTATTGTTAATGTTTGAATCAATATTATTACATTTCCAGAACTCTGGAATTAATGATATAAATTCCGAGCATCTTACAACACTTATGTATACTGAAAAATACTTGAACGATTTCCTTGTGACTCAGATTCCTTACTATTCACGAGCACAACTTAAACACGACGTGACCAATATTGAGAATGCAGCTTCATTGATGGAATTATATTATTCGAATAATCCCGAGTTATATCAACAAATGAAAACATACAAATCAATTAACAATGATAAAGAATATGTTCTGGAAAATCTATTGATGCAGTTAGCCGTTGCAAGCGATTCCGACGTTGTTAAGGCTTATATTGATAACCAACGATATAACGCGGGTGATAGTGTATCCATGGATGCTGATTATCTAAGTTCTTTTAATGCTGTCCATCCAGGTGTTAAATCAATCACAGCGGGACTTTCTTCTCTGATTTCACCGCCTCCTGGGGTTCTTTCTCTTCGAACTCTAATCAAATTGCATGGCCAGCAGATGATTTATAGAGCTTTAGCTCTGAGAATTCTTTCTGCAAGTATTGGAGAGGATTTCAATGAGTTTTGCGAGGCCAGATTGAACTCTATTCCTATTTTTAGCGTTGGACATCAGTGGCGCAATGCCGATGAAGGTAGAAAACTTCATCGAAGTGGGGGAATGTATCGAACTAAAGAGAGTGAACAAGAGATGGCATGGTATTCTCTCGCTGAAGAGTTTTATCTGCATGTTTATCAGGATCAAGGTGACAATTTACATATTTCAAAGAATATTGGGGATATTTCAAGCAACCAATGGAACTCTTTGTTGCATCATTATGAAATTAAGTATAGTCAATGTTTGGCAGAAAAACAATTGAACGAAGATGTGTTTTGCTCTCCTCCATCCAAACAAACCCATGATCTAATTCTTCCATTGACACTCACTGGTGATGCTCACTGGGCTTTTCAGAGAATATTGGTCAGTGTGAAGACTTTCTTTGACTCGAGTGTGATCAGTATGAGAAATTTAACTGAAAAGGTTTTCAATGATCCAACATTTGTGAATGTCAGGAATTGTGCTTATCTGTTCTGTCTGCTCTTATTCCTCACGGCTCCTATCATAATTGTTATATATCTCCGACATTTCCTTATTTGCTCGGCTTTTTACGTTTCAGTACAAGATTTTGACGGCTCAAACCGAGTATTACCGGCAATATCGGAGAAATATAAAAAATCTAAGAAACTTGCTAAAAAAATCTCTGGATCTTCTTCTGCAGTCATTCCTTCTTCTTATTCTTCAAGAGAAGGTAGTTCTCTATCTCTTCCAAAACATCAACGAGATAAAGATAATATTGTAGATTGTGGTTGTTTCTCAGACAGTTCTAAAATTAGCCAACTTTCTTCTGAGCATGGTAGTACCAATGGAATATCTTCTTCTGATTATCCTATGGAGACTCTTAATGTTCATGTTTCGAATTCTACCCCTTCATCGTGTCAAGTGTTTGTCAGGGAGCGTTGTTGCATTTTCTTGATGTTTGCTATTACTTCTGTTCTCCTAATTCTTGTGATTATATGTGGTGCCAACTTTCAGGATGGTTTCCATTATACGAGTAACTCTATGATATTCTTTTCTTTGGAAGATATATTTTCAAGCTCAGCAATGGCCTTGTCTCTTTTCCAGAGAGGTGATGATTTAATGACACGGCATATGGCAAAACACATGCTTCAACATACTTTTCGGGCTGAAATATGTGCTGTATTGGCAAGTATAGGGAAGAAAGGTATTAATATTGGGTACGGGAGTATATTACCTTATATTCAGACAATTGTCGATGCAAAAGAGGTTGAGGAAGCATCAAATGCGGATGATGGAACGTTGCCCTTGTTTAATAACACTTCTCGGCATGTTTATAATCATTTCTCCATCTCTGATGAGCTTCGAGAAGAAATTCTTGATCCTGAATCAATTTCTACTTTCCACGAGATATTCATTCCTTACATTGTTTCGCTTTCATCGATGGCTTTTGCAGATATCCATGCAGATAGTCAACGAATTGACAATATGTCATCCATGCTTCATCAACTCTCAGCCGATGTTCAGCCCGGGGATGATGATCCGCGATATTCATGTCATCTCGTGTCTCCAATTTCACAATTCCTTGCAAAATCACTACGATTTATTAGTATTGACACATCATATGTTGATAATCTTCAATTCCAAGAGACCACTTCTCTAACTATTAATCAGTGTGGAGCTTCTAAAAATAGCATCAATACCGGTGGGAATGAGATTCATGTGAAGAATTGGATGTGGGGTCGTGATTCACGTGAGCAAGAATATGATGGGTTTTCTTCTGATTTCTTATTGCTTGATAATGAAGTTGCTCCAACTTTTTATGCAACAATTCTTAGCGGAGCTTCAGATACCCTCATCGATTTCAACACAAAATCCTCACCGATGGCCATTGAAGTCCAAGAAGATCCTGCTTTGGCTTTACGTCTCGAAATGCTTAGAAGAGTCAGAGGATACGATGACATTTCATTGCTTGATTCTAAGGTTGAATCTCAACTTGGAGTTGGCCAAGAGAGTGATTATGCATGCATGTGTGAATATCTTGCCTCGGAGAGCCATTCTAGCAGTTCAACGACTTGTTTCCTTTCACGTCCTCATCCAGATACGTTTATTTTGACTCAACCATTGAGTTCCCTAAGAGTTCATGTATTCGATGGATTAAAACGTTTGGGAAAAGAAGAAGGAAGATCGATGATTCCATTCCAAAACAAAACGATGGTCAGTGTTCACGAATCTTACATTCATTATCACGATGCTTTGTATAAAAAGCTTGTCACTGTTAAAGATTCTATTCCTTTTCACTGGAAATGGATTAGAAATGGAATTGTATACACTCTTTTCTTGATCAGTGCCGTTATATCGTTTTTCTTGATCTATCTTCTCATTAAGAAAGTATCAGTGTTTTGTAGCTTGAAAGATGTCCAGATGTTTATATATGCTCGGAGGAATCATTGATCGATCATCGATTGATCAGCAATCTCAAGTTGAGAATCTCAACTCAAGCTGTCTCAAGTAAAATCAACTTTAATCTTACATAACTGGAACAATTAACCGGTGTTGATCCGAAGTTGTGGTGACTGTTTAAGACAGTGTGTCTCACAGACATGAAATTTTAAATAAACATATAAAATAGATATTTATTAAAAATCGTATTCACGTTTGCCCATTAATTTTTCAATAAATGGTCTTATAAAAAAGATAACCCTGCACTATTAAACAACAATATTTTTAATTTTCTGTTGAATATATTCTTCTTAAATGAAATAATAAATGCTATTCCAATCGATGAAATATTTTCCCCTATTATATTTCCGAAGATCATCAATCTTCAAATGTCATGTTTTATTCTTGCTGTGGTGCATTTCTCCATTTTTAAAAAATGGATTTTTTGAATAAATGGGAAATATTATTAAAGAAAAATGAATTAATAAATCTTAAAACTCAAATATCACAGATATAATATCTAACCATTGTAATAGCATTTTATTATAAAAATATCATAATAAATCAAATTAAAAGAAAAATATCTTCTTATTTATTGATTATTGTTTTTATATAGTGCACCTTATCAAGGCCATAATAAAATCAATTTTACCACTTAAATGGCTAATAATTTTGATGAAAAAAATAAGAAAACTTCTTTATTGGAAATGAATAAAACTATTTATGACTGATTATCTATGATCATCAAAAAGTCTATATGGGATATTTGCAAGGTCTTTTTTTGGTAAAATGGTATGTAAAAAATTTTTTTAATTATAATTTAATATTCGAATAATTATTACAGATGATCTTTTTTTTATACTTTATTTTAATTCAAATGATCACCGGGGGATGCTGATAGTACCCCCCTCCCCCCGGTGATTATCCAACCCGACTGCTCTTTTTTCCCGTGATTTTTGAGGGGGGTCCCTTTTTGCCCCTTTATCCCGGCATTTTTTTCATTTTTATAAAGTAAAGTGGCCGTTTTTCGATGTTTATTTTTATTTCTCCTAAATTAAGAAAAAAAATAAAAAAATAAAATGAATTATTAATAAAACTTAATAATATTATTATTTTTACAACGACTACGATTCTCACTTCTCAGAGAAATATCTTTCCATT
>BQXS01011562.1:0-13045 GCA_024181965.1 Aduncisulcus paluster
GATCCAAAAACTTCCCAAAAAAGATTATTCTTCCAAACCCTCTCCAGAAATGGGCGTTGCAAGCTCAAGTCCTGTTCAAGAAAAGAACAAATTATATTCCTTTTGTCAAAACCCTTCATCAATCCGCAGATATAGTGATTCTGTTGATCGTCTGCTCTCCACTCATTCGTATGGAATTTTGACATCTCCACCTCCAAATACCTCCCTCCCTCAAGATGCTCCTATGCAATACCATTCTGTACCATCTCATCATTTCAGAGGACAAAAACATCCAGATCAGATGCACATTGTGGGTAAAAAACAAGAACGTATGGGAACAGAAGAAGCAGAAGAAGGACTTCGAGAAAGTGTCAAAGATCTTGAGGATTCGGATGAGAGTGACGATGCTCTCCACCGTTGCCTCGAAGAAGCACGTGCCTTTTCATGGACATCGAGAAGAGAAGTTCCCGTGATTCCTGATGTTACCGCCTTTCAGAAATGGATGAGTCGTCGGGGTTCATTCCATGATGTATATTTACGTGTGATGGATATTGCTGAAGATGGAAGGCCTATCATTGGATGGGAATCGTCTCCAACCAAGATTCCTGACGTTTCAAGGCGTATTTATGTTGAAGCTGTTGATTTCAAACTCCTAAAGTCCGAGATGGAATCTCATATTTCTTCCCCCATCAATCATTCTTGTGTCCTTGTATTGTTTGGGAAAAGGAGTGTAAATCCAACCCAGGCTGTGGCAATTACATTGATTGCACCAGACAGAGATTCACGGGACAAATGGGCTAGATTTGTTGAGAGTTATGTAGGTTCTGAGCGACCATTAATTCAGTTTGTAGAAGATGGTATCCACTGAATATAGAATCTAATAGTATATAATATAGTATAATATAATATAGTATAGTATAGTATAGCCACGTTTATTATTATATTCAAGAATCTTATTCTTGATCGAAATGAATAACGGTTTATATTAAATGAATGAATTTATTAAATTTATGAAGCTTTCAGTTGTGATAATATAATCATTATAATATAATGTTAGTAGGACTTATCTTGGCTTTGTTTCACTTCTATCGTGTGAATACAATAGCTATACAAAACTGTACTACGTTTCAGAATATAAATAGATTCAAATAGCATATATAAATATACATACAAAAGTTGAAGATGATGAATTCTTATTGTAATAAGTTATTGTGTATTTCTTGGAAAATGTTTTCACAAATAAATATTATTTTGGCGGTGAATAGAAGGCTATTCGACTCAAATTTAGGGGATATGACTAAAAATAGAATTCTGATAGATCAAATAATAATTTTATAAATTGGAAATTCTGAATCAACGAATAATACAATAATAAATTATTCATCTCCATTTCGTCGGAACTTTTTCTCTCTCACACCATGCCCCAATTCTGTAGGCTTTGGTCCAGAAGGAGGTCTTGGAATCACAGAAGTTCCAATGGTTTTGACAGCCGACACACTCGACATTTTAATGCCTTCAATCGCAAATTGATCCGGAAACTTACCCGGATCAATCGTACAATCCATTTCAGAATCAAGTATCTCTTGGAATGTTCCTGAAGCAAACTGAGGAATCTTTGTGCGTTCTTTCTTTTTCAGTTCCCTCGCAATTGATGCATTCATTAACCTCGTGGAATTAATCAAAACTCCAGTTCTACGCATAACGGTCTCACTAGCTTTCTTGATATCATTGATAGTGATCGAATCTGTTGAAGTGCCTTGCTTGCCAATTCCCCATGCACGATCGGCAGCCGTCCCCCTGTCACTGGTCTTTGGATGGAGCATGACATCGCTTCTTCCTAGACTCATTTCCGCCCCAATATCCTGCAACTCATACAGAGATTTTAACAGTGGATCGCGAGGCACACCTTCCTGTGAAAATGTAGATTTCTTGAATAGAGTGGCCAATGATGACGAGGGATCAACAAGAGCGCTGGAGGGAAGTGGTACAGTGGCATATGGATCATCATTGACCTCTTCCTCTTCCATTCTGCGTTCTGAAGAAGATCCAAGGGAACTAGATGGGCGTGTCTTTTCAGAATATCCCTCAATAAATGGAAGATCAGTCAGATTACGAGAGTTTGGTCTGGCGGGAGTGAACATATCATATGTTATGAGTGGTTGTGATCCAGACGATCCCATCTTAACTGTTCTAATCGTCCTTGATGCTTTTGATGACATATTGTTGGACGAGACATTCTTTGGATGCTTATCTGCACTCACACTGCGGCCACCAAGATGTTCTTCGGGTTCTTCGAGAATAGGGAGAAATCCACTATCTGGAAAAGAGAGTTTCTGCTTTGAAGATGTCATGACTTGAGACATACTGCCACGACGAGGGAAGGAAGACGAATCGCCAAGATTTGAGTTGGACGGAGTTCGTTTCATTCCATGAGAAGTGGCCGCTTTTGACCGGTTAGCCTGCAAATGATCGGCTCCTTCCTCAAATAATCCCCATGGAGTACTCCGACTTCTAATTTGTTTAACTTTTTCATCCATTGCCTGCAATAGTCGGAGAGGATTACTAGCAGTTGAGCCACGAGATGAGGGCCTTTTGCTCTTTCGGGAGGAAGAAAGACTCGTTGTATGTTGTTTGAGGGCCACTTTCAAACTCTGTTTATGTCTGGCCTCTTCACTCGCGAGCATCGTGAGCATGGAAGCAGTTGTACTTGATAAGGAAGCAGGAGTAAATGACCCATCGGTTGTGCCGAAAGGAAGTGCACCCTGGCCGGCAGTATGTTGTAATGATCGAGCACCTTCCCTTCCAACAATTATTCCACTATTCTTCAACATTCGCTGTGTGTGTTCCTTCTCTTGCTCCTCAAGTTCTTCGAGTTCTTCAATCGATTGCGGCACAATAACATTTCCAATCTTATCGGCTTTGACCCATAAGGCCTCTCTCACATCTTTCCACGTCGCTTTTGCGTATAACTTCTTATTAAACGATTGTCTTGTTTTCCTGAGAAGCTCTAGAATACGGGTTTGTTCACCTTTCCGTATTTTAATCCCACTAACATTGGTTTTATGCATATCAGAGAGCACTTCTTGACAGTGAGAGAAGTTGGCATCTTCGTTATGCGTCTGTTTATGCCAAGATTCAGCCTTTTCGGCAGTATGTTCACTCATATCGACACTCAAAGTATCTTGGAGCTCAACAGCTTGTCTCGATTGTAAATATATGCTTTCACATCTCTTCTCAAGATAGTCTTTAACCTTATCTTTGCATTTCTCCCTCTCTTCCATCTTCTTTTCTCTCTCTTTACGCAGAGTAACATGAGTATCAGCATGCCATTGATCAATACGATCCAATCTTTCGCTGAATTTCAGCGCATCCTCCACGGCCTTCCTAATAGTTTCTTCAAGGGCTCGAAATCTTACAACCATATCAGAAATAGCTGCATTTCTATCCAGTTTAGCCGCATCTACTTTCTCTTTAATATGAATATCGTGACGAATAAGCTTTCCTTCAACTTCTTGAACAGTAGACTTGCAGTCAAGATTCAACGATCTTCCTTGAGAATCGACATCACGACACCAAACCTCATCATGTTCTGTTACTTTAATTCTCTCTTTTCTAATCTTTTCTACAAGAGAATCGGTGCGAGAACGACCAGATTGAATAGTTTTAGCCAAGGCCTCGGGAATAGCTTTCTGTTGACTCTCCAACATTGTCTGTCCACGATCCAAGGCAGCACTAACGGGGGGAATAAGAGCCTTTGTATCACGAATTTGAACAATGCCTTCCTGCTCTGTTTGGGAAAACATTTTCGAAACATCATCAAATTTCCCTTTCATGAGAGCAAAAACATTTTTATGTTCCAGCATTTTTGAAGCTGTTGAGGCAACACGAGCAGTTGCAGTATCATCAACACCAGTAGATTCTGTGACATAAGCGGCCAATTCATCTTCAAGGTTTTCTATTTTTAAAATCAGTGCAGCTACCTTCGGCTGGAAATCAGTGGGTGAGGGAAATTGCGAGGTAGCTGTGCATACACATGATGATAATTTAGACATCAATAGAGACATATTTTTGTGTATATCTGCATCTAATATATGTATTTTATCGGTAAGCGTCCGTAATGAATTTTGCCGTAAATCTGAATGTTTGATTGTATCTTTGTTTCTCAAAACTGACACCAATTCTCCTTTTGTAAGGAAATGAGAAGCCTTTGAAAATAAATCTGTTGCACTTTGGAAGTTATCAGCAACTTCACTAGAAAAGGCATGTAATCCTGTAAAATGAAGTTGAGCAGATACAGAAGATGACATATGATAATATTATTCTCTAATTCTTTTATGATTAAATGGATAACCTATATGAAAAAGGGAGAACTGGGTTTCAAAACGTTCCTTTTGAAAATCTATATTCCCATTCATTAATTTGAATATATTTAAGTTAATTATCATATATAGGCTTGAACTTTTAGAAAATAAAGTTTCTATATTCACTACATTAGAAATTTCAACATTTCCGCTCTATCTGCCTTAGTTTAAATATAATAAAGTTTTAAAAGCACCCCCCATTTTTAATATTATACGTCAAATTGTATATGAGGTTCTAATCCATAAGTTTTATTGTGAACAGCCATTCAATCGCATTTTGTGCAATATTAGGTAACGAGGCAAAATATGAAAGAGTCAGATATGAAGGAAAGGGATAAAAGCCCTGAAATTGATCATAGGACTCAGCAAATCATGAAATTACTTGTTAAACATCACAGTCAAATGTTTCCTGATGCTCCAAGGAACTGGTGGGTAGATTGGGCAAATGAAGTGAAGCAAATGGAAATAGAAGGATCTGTTTTATTTGAAGATGAAGAATTTGTCTTCATGTATCCTAGCATCGAGCTCGTTCGAGAATTTAAATCTTTCAAAGAAAAACTAAAACCCAAACCAGTGTCATCATTTTCTTCAAGGAAAAGACCTCCTTCCTCATCTATTAAACATCGTAAGTTAGAATCTGCCCGTGCTCGAGTTCTTCCATCTATCAATAATTCTTCTCCCAAATCCTCACCCAAAAGTCCTGTATCCAAGAAACATACGTCATCCCAAAATGCTTCTCTAGTGTCCTACTTTTTCTCTGGCCTTGAAACATCATTGAATTCAGGCATTTTGCTAAGTTTGAATAGCATGCCCCTTCCTCTCTCGAGGCATATGACCATAGCATCTTCAATATATTATACTCTATTCCAAAATAAGTTCAATTTAATTAAAACACCTCTTATTCATAATCCCTTTTTATCTGAAATCGAAAAACGTCACACTGTTGAAAAAGAATTAATATCTCAAGGATCCAATCAAGAATTTATTGCCCGTAAACGTGCTTTCACATCATTGTATTCAGATGAAAAACAAAAACGTCGTGGCAGGGCTGTTCTTGGAGCTCTTGGAATTGGATTGACGCATACTGTTGTCCCTGATGCTGTGATGAGCTTGAAAGAAGAGCAAACCCATCAAGCTATCCGCGACTCGATATGGTCGGTGTATGCATGTTGCATTGCCGGTACAGAAGAGAGTCGGGTAAGGTGTTCTAACGTTACTCGAGCCAAGCCTCTCAATGCTGCGATGGGATCAATAAGTATTCGAGAGTTAGGTGGAATAAGGTACCCAGCCGAACCTCCCAAACCCTTGGATGTAACACCATCACTGATGGATGTGTTGCAAAAAGACATACATATTCCATCTCCTTCTCTTCTCTCTCCGTCAATTCTGTTGCCAACAGGAATGTATGGCATGTTCGACACACGAGCAGATGTAAAGGAAACAATATATCGGAAACAATTGGCTTTTAAGAGATTTAGGCGTGCCATAAATATTATTATTATCAGATCACGGTTGAATCGAAGACTCAAAAAGGTGAATGATTTCTTCAAATTACCATCGGCAGCATCATCAAGCACCTCATCTGATGCGAGTGGGGATCGTTTAAACTCGTCAGTGATGAAAGTATGCTCCGATCTCTCAATACCTCTAGATATGAGAATACAGTGTCAATCTGATAGTACAAATTGTCAATTATGGGGCATGTGTGATGTTAGGGGAGAAAGAGATGTATTTCTTGAGCCAAAAGGACAGGATGATTCCGTTGTTGTCTGTGGAGTCCATGATGAGGAAATCATTGTTCCAAAGCTAGATAGAAGGAATTTCGAAGATTTTGATTTAGGATTCTATGTATAATATTTCTAAATTATTTATTTTGAACTTATTAATAAAATTCCTGTCATTATCTGATGTTTTTGAAAAAAAATAAACCTGCAAGCATTAAAAAAATAAACATTCTGTCTTCACTCAACAATTGCCACATTTTCTAAATTTCCTTTTTAATTGTATTTTTTCTAAATTATGAGATATTTATCTGGAAAAGAAGCCTACGACCTCGATCAACAGTTATTTTCGACCTTTCAATATTCTGTGGTTCAACTTGTTGAACTCGCTGGGTTATCTGTTGCCCTTTGTATCAATGATGTTTTAGCCAGAATTGGAGGCGATAAGACAGCCCTTGTCCTCTGTGGTCCTGGTAATAATGGAGCCGATGGAATCGTTGCCGCCAGACATCTTGCTCTTCATGGTTGGGAAGTTGACTTATGTATTACAAAAAAATCGTCCAAAAGTGATATTGCTGATTCATTAATTGCTCAAGCTGTTTCATGTGGAGCCCATCTTGTTGATTTAGATTCCCTTGTTTTTGGTGATTCAATTTCGAAAGAAGGATCTTCTTTATCATATAATATAATTGTTGATTCTATTTTTGGCTTTTCATTTGACTCTTCAAGACCTCTTCGAGCTCCATTTGATCTATGTCTTCCTGGATTGGCTAAAGCCTCTAAATCTTCTCATGTTGTGTGTGTTGATATACCAAGTGGTTGGAATGTATCTTCAGAGAAGCAAGATCCCGATAAGGAACTCATTGTTCCGTCAACTCTCATTTCACTCACAACCCCAAAGACATGTGCTCTTGGATTGCCAAAATCAACATTTCATTATGTTTCTGGGAGATTTATACCGATAGAATTGATTAAGAGGTTAGAAATAGATATTCCTTATGAAGGAGCTGACTTATTTGTTAAAATTCAATGAGCTTTCACATGTGACAATACAACTTGTATTATAATTGAATTATCATGAAATTGATCGTCTGACAGGGAATAAAGCAGCTTTATTGAGGTTGCAACTACCAATCATATTCATTAAAAAATCAGATCACAATTTACTTGACAATATTTATTCCTCTTCCTCACCCTTAGCTTCAGGTTCTTTTACAAGAAGGGAATAAGTACCTTTCTTCCACATGGATATGAGATCCAACTTAGCGACACCCATATTCATTCCAAGTAATTTTAAAGCCTTGGCTTGTTTAGACGTAAGAACATCACCAACAGTGCAAACAGTGTGAATATTGGTCAACATAATTCTTCCATCATCATCGAGACAAGTGGGGAATCCAAGATCTCTCCACTGAAGTTCCATAGAGGCAGGACAACCCTTGGCAGCTTCAAGAGTTCCGGCGGGAATTTGAACAGTTTCAGAAGCAACTTCACCACAAACAGCTGGGGCTTCACGAGTAGATTTCTTAACTATTTCCATTATACGAGAGTGAGGGAGAGAAGTAAACATTAGACCACGTTTACCAAACAAATCTTCGGAGAGTTTATGTATATTTTCAGCAAATTCAGATTCTTCGTCATGGCCGAGGGCAACACGAGAGAGACTATTTTTAGGCATGAAGAAACGGACGTCTCCTTGGAGGGCAAGACGGAGATCAACAATGAACCTAGCAGGAAGATTAAAATATTCAAAAACATAACATGATTCAAATGACTCAATGGCCTTTTGTATATCTTGAATAATTTTAGTTTTCCTATCTTTTCCTTTCTTTTGAACCTTACTTGTATGGACTGGATAAAAGGTAAGGGAAAGAGAAAATATGATGAAAAAAGAATTTAAAATGTATTAGAATAATATTATTGAAAAAAGATAAATCAAAATATAAGTTTTGATCCAGATGTGGCCGAAAATAAACGAATCCACACAGCATTACTTATATGAGATCTTATTGTAAAATGAAGGGGATATTTTAGAACGAAAACGTACCAACTTGAGCTCTCTTACTCTTTGGCATATCCTCCGACTGCTATTTCACTCAAAACTCTTGATTGAACAACAATTCAAAACATTCTCAAGCTGGGTGAGATTTTCTTTGGATTGAATATTCGATTATTTGATCGCAGGATAGTCAAGGATGATATTTATAATTCACAATATTAGCCAGTTACCCCTGTGGTATAACATGTTAGATGTGTACGCCGTTTTATTTGCTTGTTTCAAGTGAATACAACTTTTCTGGGTTTTCTGGAAAATTAGTGCCATCTTTCTCCCAGTCAACAGAGTCGTTATAGATCAATTCAATTGCGAATGCTAGTGAATACTTATCCACTGATTTATAACGTAGTTCGCGACGTATATTTACATCTTTCTTTTTTTACTTAAGACAATGATTATCACCGATTTTCCTTTCCTATTGTCAGAATTTATTGAAAGAATTAATGTTAAATCGTATGCACACTGCTGTTTTTCAACATTACTAGATATTTCAGTGCGAATTCCCTGCACTGAAATATTCCTTTGGTTCCTAATAAAATTGAAATATTATTTTAATTGTAAAACAAGAAATAAATATTTTTTGTCGCTTGAAATTTCAAATTATACAGATTTTGTGATGCCATAAATAAAACATGGCGTTTTGAGTCTATTTATTTATATTTATGTTATTATGTCAACCGATAGTGGAACATCTGGAGATCCCACATATGGTAGTGAAAATAGACTTAATTTAAACCACTTAAAACGGCTTCAGGCACTATTTGATGAAGCTGATGCTGATAAGGGTGGTTCACTTGATATTGATGAGTTCTGTGAAGCGTTCAAGGATGTTCTTGGTAAAGAAATGTCAAAAATAGAAATAGAAAGACTTTTTATGTCAATAGATGCCGATTGTAATGGAGAAGTTGATTGGGATGAATTTGTGAATTATTTGATGTTTTCTCGGGAAGCCAAGGAATCTAAAGATACTAACTTTACAAGATTAGCTCCTACTGTTTCGCAAGATGATTTATTTTATCCAATTGAACCCCATAATCGCCATAAAAGTAATGTGTCCCATACGCTTATTTTTCCAAGTTCTTCGGTCTCAAAAGCACTTCAATCTTCATGTTGGCGGACGGGAATAGCAAAAGGTCCTGTAATTATATCTACTTCTCCAGATTGCCAGCTTCTGGTGTGGGATTTGGAGAAATTTCGCCCAATTGCGACTATTGATCTGAAAATGGGTGGTCCTCGTTCCTTATCTAGGGTACCACTCTGGAAATCCAATGGACAACAAGGTCTTCCTGGATCATCGGCCCCCTCCCTGACTTCCCCAACCTCTACTTCAGATGCACACTTATCTGGTCTTGTAACATCGATGTGCATTGTTTGTGAAGTTCTAAAAATAGGAACAAAAGAGGAAGAGGAGGATGATGAACTTAAACCACTCTCTCTGAACTTGTTGTCTGCCAAAGAATTGAGAAAGAAAAATAGGCGTCGTCATGAACTGAAACATGCTCAATTCACATTTTCAGCTGGCAGTAGTGTTCCATCTACCCGCCCTTCAACTTCTTTCGTCCAATCTATATCCGATCGAGCTCGTGACTCTCTTCTTTTTGATAGTGATGTTGGTGTGAAAATAGGCACATTTATTTCTCCTAAAGTGCATTCTAATCCCCTGATTGAGGTCAGATCATCGATTGAAGCAACGGAGGGTGGGAAAGGTGGTGTTGCCGATATATATACTACATCTGTTGCCAACAATATTGGAGACAGCATTTCCAACAGTGATATCGACTCTCTGAGTATGTCAGCATATGTGCTTCAGGAAGCCAGGAAAGAAGAGGAGGAGAGGAGGAAGAGAGAGGAAGAGAAAAGAAGAGAAAAGAAGAGGAGAGAGATGAGAATAATAGCAGAACCAGTGACTACATCCAAGGTACATTGGGCTGATTTGAAGATAATCAAGGATGAAGAACGTGCAGAATCGGCAGGAAGTGTCCGTTTTAACATTATTCGTTCATCGATGGCTAGCCTGGTTAAAATAAGACGTGGGGCGAAAAGAACCGAAGGAGAAGACGGTGAGGAGGAACATACTGCCGGTTCTCCGCCTAAGGCCACGCCATTGGCATTTGCAAGCTTAAGACGGCAGATTATCCCTAATGCTCGTGCAAGAGCATCACTGCGAAGACACCAATTCGTGAAGAAGGATACCTTTTTGTGGAGTGGAAGTGTTCCCATCCTTCCACCGGATGCTGCAGCTCTTCCTTCGACTTTTCTTGTGGTAACAGATGTCAGTCGGAGTATACACATGTATGATTTGTCCACCTTCAAATGTGTTGCGTCCGTGTCTGGGTTCCCCACAACCATCTTATGCACGTATTTTGTACCTTTACACGTTTCCTTGCGTCCTGTGCCTTATTTGATAATGGGTGACATGAATGGGTGTGTCTACGTGATTGCTCAGCCCAGACGGCTGTTCGTTGCTTCTACGGCTGAAATCAATTCATTGACACCCCAACCAATGCATCGGCAAGCTGGATCCAAAGCCAAGTCCACTTTTAACTCACAAGCTTTCTTTATTCCAGGTGTGGATGATCGAAAGGAAAAGAAGAGAAAGGAATGTTCAGAACAACATCAAATGCAGGAAAAGGAAAAGGAAAGAATAAGAACTCCTGAAATTCGGGGTGATCCGAGAGTTTCTTCAGTGAAAACAAGAAGGCCATATCGCATTGGAAAGAATGATAAAAAGAAATATCTTCCATCTCCATCACAACGTTTACATCAGCTTGAAGCCACACTCGAAAAGGATAAATCCACCAATTCAACCGGAACCTCTTTTACAACTCCAAAGCCTTCGACTCCATCTGCTCCTCGTCTCCCGGGAATCCATACAAGTACGTCTGGATCACATACAAGTACGTCTGGATCACATACAAGTACATCTGGATCACATACAAGTACGTCTGGATCAACTTCGTCTTCGTCTGATTCTCCATTTCTCTCTTCCGAATCACATATATTGCACTTCCCACACGCAGCAGCATCATCTTTGGCTCCCTATTTTACTGCATTGAAACTTCATGATGGATGGGTAACTGACATCATTGTGCCTACTCATTCACCATCTCTGGCCGTAACATCGTCTTTGGACGGTACTGTCAAAGTGTGGGAATGGCGAAGTGGAATTGTTCGTCGTGTTTTACGTGGTCATAAAAGTGGAGTTGTTTGTATGGCGTATAGTGCCAAACATCGTGTCATTGTCAGTGGCGGCAGCGATCGACGAGTGTGCATATTCAATCTGCACTTGTCCACACCCGTTGCTGAGATTCCTATTACTGGAAATGTTCATAAAATTATTGTTTGCGATGAATTGAATGTATTCTTTGTGCTTTGTGGAGAGAAAGAATTTTATTGTTATGACATTAAGTCACATTCTTTATTGTCTTCATGTTTCGATAAAGTATTACGAAGACCCGAAAATGATGTTAAGTCTTTCGATATCGACTTTGACAACAAAAGAATTATATTTTCGTCTTCACGACCCCATGAAATTAAGATATTTCACACTCAAACACAGGCCCTTATGCTAGAAATGGAGAGCGGTAAAGAGATTGCTGATGAAAGGAAAGAAGAGAACGGAGATCTTGATTTAATTCAGAAAGAAATGGAAACACACCTTGATTCTGGACCTCCTACTCGGGTTAAGTCTGAAGAGGAGAAAGGACCAATCACAAAAGTTAGAGAAAGATCTGGTCTTGCATCAGTGGAAGAGAAAAGTTCAAAAGATCTTATCTCTGTGTTAGAACCTGTCTCTTTAAGTAGTGTTGTTGGTATCACTGTGAAAATCAACAAACCGACGCCCAAAAACGTTCATTTGTTCCCATCCCACCGTAAAACCGACCGTGGAAACATTATTGCCGTTCTATTTAACGACCAGTTCGACCAAATTGTCAGTGTCGATGTATCTGGCGGTGTGTGTGTTTCTGCCATCCCTCTGCCCCCAAATACGAACTCTTCTCCTCTTCTCTTCTCCTTCAGGAATGCCCACGGTGTGATTCCTCTGTCATATGCTTGTTTCGATAGTAGCAAACGACGCCTTCTTACTGGGGGAAGTGATGGAAAGATTATGATGTGGAACTACAATAGTGGAGCTCCGTTGGCTTCCTTCTCAGATCATACGACCGAGATTGTCAATGTTATCCATTCAAACTATTACGAAAGCAAATATGTGGTGTTCGCATGTGGACTTGATCCTAAGATCTGTATCTGGGAAGAAGCTGTGGAACCAGAGAGCAAAAGGGTTGTAGATGTTGGGAATGACGTGCTCTGTGCTTGCATGTGTCCTGAACTCCTCGTGTGTGTTGGAACAGCTGAGGAAATGAGGTTAGTGATCGTTAACAGTGGGTTAAAGCGAGCTTATCTATCATTCGCTCCACACCATCATGAGTTCTGTGAAATGATTACAAATCGCCGTCGCAGATTGGCATCTCTATCCTTCGTGAAGAAAACCAGAGTTGGATCAAGGTTGGCAGGCTTAACTCCTTCAGAATCCCGAGTTCTGCCCAGTGATCCAACCAAGCTCCCTCAAAGTTCTTCGAGCTTACTCGGATCTGTCAATACATTAGCTTCCAGCACTCACATTGGTGATACCACTGCTCCATCGCCCTTAATTAACCCTTCGCCTTCGACTTTATCCAAACAGACTGGACAAGGAAACAAAGGATTGACCCATCATATTAGCAAAAAGCTTCTTGTTCAGCGGCAACAATTGATTAATCGGGAAAAATCGGTGTCTGAGTTGCCCATTGCCGGTCTTGAAAAGAAATCCCTTGACCAGTCAACAAATCGACTCTCATCTCGAGTATCTGGACGGACATCTCGTCTTCGTGATGACATGCCCGTTTCTGTTATTCACGTAACACCCTTATCCTCTCCATCTGTGTTCG